>CM041295.1:159460865-159693365 GCA_023052935.1 Piezodorus guildinii
AATTCATTTAATTTATATATTTACCTGTTTTTCATCAGTGGTAACAAGATAATATAGTTATTTTTATAGAATCGACAAAATTAAAGGTACTTTAGAAAAAGAAAATTTAAAATATCGGCATTTAAGCCCTGTCAGACCATTTTAATCCGAATGAAACCAATGATATCAAAGCCCATTTAATTTTACATCGATATAGCGAGTTTAATCAAAATCGTCGGAACCGTTTTTGAGAAAATCGAAAAAAGGTGCAAAATGCATGGTATAAAGTGCCTCTTCTGGTAAGCTCATTTTGATGAAAAAAGTTTAGTCACGTCTCGGGCGTATAATTGTCTTTTTTTTTTTTAAATTCATTTATTGAAATTTACAACTGTATGTACATACATCAAGTAAATAGGCTAAAATGATAATACACATGAAAAAAAACATGAAGAGAAACTGCCCATTGGCAGATAATTGTCTTAAATATAAAATTTCAGTTTCATAGGGCTTACCGTTTCAGCCCGGGAGTTACAGACCTTTTTGCGGGACTTGGTCATTTGGACTCAGGGGAACCTAAAACGCGTATTTTCGTTGAAAACTGGAATTCGAAAATTTTCACGATCGCAATACTTCTCCTTACTATATATAGTAAGTGAAAGTAAAATGTTATTAATGAAAATTGGAAGATTTCAAATGGAATGACCCATATGTGTGTGAAAGTAATATGAAATTTTCGTATATCCAGAGCTTTTTCGTTTAGAGCTGTCTTTTAACATTATTTCCTTGTGGAGATTGGGAAGGAGTTATTGCCTCAGTGACTTGCATTACATTGATGAGAGATTACAGAGGATGGAACGATCACTCACCGGGGCCCTGCTAATGTTGGTGTCGCCTTCGGTGGAGGAAGAACAGGCCCTCCAAGAGTAATAGTTAGCGGGTTCATATTCTCATGGCCGCCACACCGCCCATATCTTAGCCACGTCTCTTTCTCTCTCTATTTACATAATTAAAATAACTAAGTTTGTTCTTAAAACTAGATACCTATGCATGGTATATGCTATCCAGTTAACACTTAATCCGTACTGGCCCTCTAGCATAGTTGCAGTAATCAATAATAATAATAATAATTTTTTATTTTTTCTGGGACAAGAAAATTCAGAATAATATAACAGAAAATAAAAAGTGGATTAAAGACTGGATTCTTAGAGTAAAATAATTGGATTAAACTAATAAATTGAACAAATAAAATAACTAATAATAATTCTAGTAAAAATGTTCAAACAACATAAAAAAAATGTATGTTAACATAAGAACAGAAAAATAAGATATAATAAAAATATTATAAGATTTTTAAAAAATGATGCAGTTGAAAAAAAAAATGAAATTAAAATTCTTTAGAATAATAATAATGATAGGCTTAGCGAACCCGAAGGTTCGATGCCGATACAACCAAATTCCGCCTACACAGACTCGTCCAATGTTCACGCATTTCCCACCTTTAACCGGGGCTTTATTTCTTCCTGGATTTCATTTTTTCTTGTTATCATTGAACCTAAATACCTGAATTTCTCTACGTGTTCAAACGTATGCCACGATACATCAATATCACCAAGATCGTCACCGTTTCTGCTACTAATCATATACTTCGTCTTATCGGTATTTAATTCGAGTTTTTATTAACACACCTGTATTTAGTTGTATGGTTTGCGTGTCTTCACCTAGCAGTACCAGATCATCAGCATACCCCAAAACCGGAAAAAAATCTTTAGAATGTCTGTAAAAAATATATATATAATTTATTCTTAGAATTTTTTATTATTATTTATTTTATTGCAATTTACAACCGTATATTTTAACACAACTCGTAAATATCCTGCTTGATGGTAAAATACATGAAAAATAAAAAATGAAGAGAACTGCCCATTGGCGGCACTCTAGTAGTGAATTTGAACAAGAAGGTCTCGAGGCCATAAATAGACGGGATTTAAATTTTGAAAGAGTTTGGGAGTCCCGAATGTTGGAAGGAATGAAGTTACAGAGGGATGCGGATCAGATTAAAATTGCTCTATCGAAAGCTGTGGATCGATAGGACGTTCCATACAGTTCCATACAGATCAGAAGGCCGCGAGGGGGTGTTAAGGGAACGAACAGACGATTTGAACTTAAGGAGAACCGAGATGTAAAACGGACACCGGAATTAAATAACTTGGTAGAAAAAGAATGCCATCCAGGAAGTACTTACGGCGGAAGGAAGGGTAAAGCCACTTCAACTTTTCGTAAAATCGGGTGTTAGAGGTGTCTCTGGATATCCCAAAGATGAACCGTATAAAGCAGTTAAACATTATATCAATTATAATCAATAAGTCTTATGAAGAGATAATATGTTTAGTTTATGATCCGGAAACAGGAATAGGAGACAGAGGAAACCCCAGACATTACGGAAGAATTTGTTTAAAATATAAATTATATTACAATCCCTGCTCACAATCAAATTAGAAGTTGTTAGATAAGCTAAAAGCTGCAGTTTTTTTCTGTGTATTAGTTATTTCAGGCGTTGATTTTTAAAAAGTAATAAAGGACTTGTTTTAATGTTTTATTTTTATTATGCGGAAGAAATCGCAGTATTTCTGAGATAGAAAAAAACTAATTTTTTTTATTCTAAAATATTTTATTAAAATGAAAATGAGTTTTTAATGTTTCGGGGTATTTCCCCCATATTTATGGTACTTTTTAATTAATTTGAAAAGAATAGGGCAGAGTTGTCTCCTTGCTTAGCTCCTAGTGACATAATGAAGGTTTTTTGGATTAGGGCTTGACCAATTTATTACCATGTCTAATTATATTCTTTTGTTTTAAAAATAATAAGACCCAGCACCAATAGATTTTATATTTCAAGAATTTCTAAAGATTATACAAAAGGGATGCCATACAAAGTTAAAATATAGAAGATATTGGGGGTGGACCTTATTTTTTTAACCATTCTTGACGTTTAATTAAAATTTTGCTACAAATGACGAATTTTAATTTTTTTAATAATTTTATAAAAATATTTTTTTAAATATTGTATGAATGTGGTCTCACAGCACACAACGAAAAATGTTTTTGTAAAATTTCTCAATAAAAAATATTGAAAAAAAAAAATATTTTAATTAAAAAATAAGCAAATAAATTAATTTAATGAAAAGTTACCGATAAGATAACTTTAGCGTTTCATGCTAAAGTTTTTAAAATGGATACAATAATTTAAGGTAATTAGCAAAGCAATTGAAGATGGAGCATCTTCACCCAATTATTTTTCACTCTTACTAAACTATAATTTGCAGTATGTTTTTATTATGAGATATTGACGATTTTTTATTTTGTTTATTGGTTATTAAGTTTATACTAAATCATTGTCTTATGATTAGGACTGTTAGCTCTCTTTTGTATATCATCAGTGTTATTCTTAAGGGTCCTCGTCCCAGAATATACATTTTTAATAGAAATAATGTCGTATATAAAGCAACACTCGTTGGCGGCCTTGAGACCTGTATATGACGCCTCATCGAACCGCAGCTTTCTACAGATTCTTCCTTATCCGATCCTTGTCAGTATGGAATTCTATTCCTTCTTATATCTCTCATTCCAATCCTCTTCCTACCTTCAAATCCCGTTTGTTCAAACACTTTCTATCTATCCAATTCTCAAATAACCCGAATTGATTTGCGAATTTTAATAAAAATAAATAAATCAGCGAATACCAACTTTCTCGGAATCCGCTCCTCACCGAGCCCAACAACTTTACTCGCACATTTGAGTCTCCGCGATGCTATAAACTCAATTATATTCACAGGGTACAAGTTAAGCAATTCCGCGTTGTGCAACCTTCTAAACTCCCCAGTGGCCTCATCTCTCTTCGGACCAAATATTTTACGCAGTACCTTATTTTCGAAAACCTTAATCCGTTGTTCATTCTTCAAAGTAAGCGGCCACGTTTCACATCCATAAAGAACCGTCGGAAGAATAATAGTTTTATAAATTCTAACTTTTAAGATTTTAGAGCCGCGAACTAAGTAACTTAGTAACTGAATAGTAATATAAAATAATAATAAAAAGAATAAATTAATAATTTATTATTATTATCATAAGAGAGAACAAAGTTTGCCGGATCAGCTGGTATAATATATAATTAATATGACGCTCCAAATGTTGCTCTTGCTATTTTTACTTTCACTTACTATATATAGTAAGGGGAAGTATTGCGATCGTGAAAATTTTCGAATTCCAGTTTTCAACGGAAATACACGTTTTAGGGTCCCCTGAGTCCAAATAACCAAGTCCCGCAAAAAGGTCTGTGTGTGTGTGTGTTGTGTGTGTGTGTGTGTGTGTGGTAACTCCCGGGCGGAAACGGTAAGTCCTATGAAACTGAAATTTCATATTTAAGACAACTATACGCCCGAGACGTGACAAAACTTTTTTCATCAAAATCGGCTTACCTGAAGAGCCAATTTATACCATGCATTTTGCACCTTTTTTCGATTTTCTCAAAAACGGTTCCGACGATTTTGATTAAACTCGCTATATCGATGTAAAATTAAATGGTCTTTAATATCATGTAGGTTCCATTCTGATTAAAATAGTCTGCAGGGCTTAAATGCCGATATTTTAAATTTTCTTTCTCTAAAGTACCTTTAATTTTGTCGATTCTATAAAAATAACTATATTATCTTGTTACCACTGATGAAAAACAGGTAAATATATAAATTGAATGAATTCGATACCCAACTAAAGGAGAAAACAGAAAAAATATTTTTTTAATGCAATTTTTTGTTTTTGAACATAAGAGCAGTAATAAACATGTATGATATACCGTTGGAAAGCTAAAAATTTTAATAAAAATATTATCTCATACTATAGTTAATAGAGAGTGATGAAATGAACATAAAACTAACTGATTATTTTAGATAATAATATAATAGATTTTTTAATAAAACACATGTTTCTATAGAAATTCAACTAAGTTAATTCTTTAGTAGTCTCAGGTATTTTTATCTGTAACTGTATTTGAAAATTCTTTCATTGATTTTAAAAATGGAGATAAGTGAAAGTCGTGTGTTGCCTATAGATTTAAAAAAAATAATATTTCATGATATTATAGGATTTAAAAAAAATTAATATTTAATGCTATAATACAAATTGAGTAAAGTTGTTGGGCTCGATGAGGAGCGGATTCCGAGAAAGTTGGTATTTGCTGATCCGACTGGTAGGCGTCCGAAAGGTAGGCCGAAGCGGAGATGGGAGGATTGCGTTAAGGCTGATCTCGGGGGCTTGGGCTTGAATGGTGAACATTGGACGAGTCTGTGTACGCGGAATTTGGTGGTATCGGCATCGAACCTTCGGGTTCGCTAAGCCTATTATTATTATTATTATAATACAAATTAAAAAAAAATATATATATATATGCATTCCTCCTCTCCCGCTACTTTCGTGAACTCTCACAATAACTCGCTCTCACAAATTTTCACCTATCTCTTCTTCAACTGTGTAACCCCCAAAAAAAAAAAAAAAAAAAAAAAAAAAAAAAAAAAAAAAAAAAAAAAAAAAAAAAAAAAAAAAAAAAAAGAAAAAGGGAACTTCTAGAGCGGTTCGGCTCCCGATTTGAGGATGAAATTCTAACAGATTTTAGACGGTAGTATAGATTAAGCCATTGGTATTTATTTAGTTACTTAAATATTATCATATTATAGAGAAGGCATTTATTTATTTAAGCGAGGAAGAGAAAGGGACAATCGTTTACACATACTGGGTTTTTTTTTTTTATTGAATTGTTACTTACTAATAGATAAGATGGGACAATAATAGGTCAAAAGAAATCAGTAGTAGTGTGGTCCCAAGTTTGCAGTAATTAGAAAAAATAAAAAATAAATAGATGCTGGGTTATATAATAAAATTCAAATTGTTGAAACCAATATTCTTAAAGTGAAGATGGACCTAACAAGGATGTCCACAGCTGCTCACTTAATATCCTCGTAGCCAATAACTTCCTAATTAAATTATAGAATGTTTACCTTAGCATGTCTGTCTCCCTTCTTTTTACCGTAACATCATTTAGTTAAGAACTGGTCTCTGTGCGGTTAGGTCTACTCTCTGTCCGTTATTTTATTAATAAATTGTTACAGTGTTAATTAATTTTACATTATTCAGTTTTCTTTTATTTTAAAATAATATTTTATAAAAAAAGTTATCTTATAGTGCTTAGTTTATGATTCAGTTGCTATATGAAACTATTTGGTTATCACCTCCATATTAAATTATTTTATTTAATCAAACTTATGTATGTATATATTACCCTTCATAAATATATCATTAGTTTTATATATATATATAATATATATATATATATATATATATATATATATATATGTGTGTGTATAAACTAAAAATATACATATATTTATGTGTCAAAATATAAATAATATGAAAAAGGAAATATTAATTGAATAACTATTATAAATTTTAATCTATTAATAAGGTATGAATATGCATTTAGACAATGAAATTTTAACTGTATCATTATCATTATACTTTTCTTTATCATATTAATAAACATATTTATTAGATTTATTGAATATTAAATAGATGATACATTTGGAAATTTGGTTATATAAATATTCGGGTATGTATTAAAAATTTTACATTTTAAAATGAAATATTTGAACAGTTTCAAGTAAGAGAATTTTTCTGATTATAGGAAAATTAACAAAAAAAAAAAACCTTAGCTTTGCACTGTATATATTAATTCTCATCTCAAACCCTGTTATAACTGAATATTATTTTATATATTTAAAAATATATGCATTATTGTTTCAATATATAGATTTCAAAAAAAATGTTATCATATTTTTTTAATAAAAGTGGTGTTGAATCTTGGCCTCCTCTATCAGCTTCCGCCAATAGTCACAATACTTTGCAGATCTGGCAACATTGCTAATAGCGAAATTAAGAACCAACAAAGCCAGAACTAAATACTGCACTAGAATCTTAAAACCTATAGAAGTTAATAAATATAAATATAAAAATTATACATTTTATATAAAATATTAACATATTTAGGAGAAAATATATTAATTTAAAACTTAGTTTAACTTATTGTCTCAATATAAGTGGCGGAACTGGCAACATTGCTAATAGCTAAATTAAAAGCCACCAAAGCCAGCACATTTAACTTATTATATTCATCTCAAACCTTATTATATATTTATTTTAAATAGTTTTTCTTGCATTTTATTAATAAAAGTGTTCAATTTGAATATTTCATTATTTAAAATCGTGCAATAAAACATTTAAAATTCAGTACCAGATAATTATAAATATTTCAAAACTAGCGAAAATAAGAATCCGTCAAATGTTGAACTTTTTAACTAGCATCTTAAAGCCTACTATGTATTTATTTTAATATGTTGATTTTATATAATTATTTTATCATGTTAATAATATTCGCTTGATTTAAATATTTTAGTTATAAAGTTATCTTTTTTACATAGTTAATAAATTAGGGTGATAAACGCCTTCAGTTAAGGTATAAATATTTTTCATTATTTCTCTTTACAAAATATACAGTGAGTGTAAAAAGTATTCAGAATCCACAACCATTCCGTAATTTACTTGCTTTTAATTTATTATATATATATGTTTTAAAGGTAACCAAATTTATTTAGAACGTGTGCAAAATGTGTCATAAATGTGAAAACAGTGGTTTATTTAGTTTCTTAATGGCTTATTCATTTTATTATTTATTTTCGTTTCGAACTATATTTTAAAGAAAACGACAGGCAGTCTTAAACTTGAGGATAGGAGACCATATTGAGATCATTCGACATAAAGTTAAGAATTTAAAATTATAATAATAATAATATTAATAGGCTTAACGAACCCGAAGGTTCGATGCCGATACCACCAAATTCCGCCTACACAGACTCATCCAATGTTCACCATTCAAACCCAAGCTCCCGAGATCTTATAACTTTTTCGTATTTATTGGATATTAGGCTCAGTAGCTGCGTTCCCAAAGGTTCGTTAACGATTACTTTATTATTTTTAATCGCGATCGCTCAAATATGGGTTTATTATAACTTTTTCGTATTTATTGGATATTAAGCTCAGTAGCTGCGTTCCCAAAGGTTCGTTACCGAATATACTATTAATTTTAATCGCGCTCGCACAAATATGGGTTTATTATAAGTTTTTCGTATTTATTCGCTATTAGGCTCAGTTGCTGTGTTGCGGGGGGTTCTATCCCGATTATTCAATTTATTTAAATTGCGCTCGGTCATGAAGAAGTTTATTTTAACTTTATCGTATTTATTGACTACTAGGCTCAGTAGCTGCGTTCTCAAAGGTTCGTTACCGAATATACTATTAATTTTAATCGCGTTTGCACAAATATGGGTTTATTATAAGTTTTTCGTATTTATTCGCTATTAGGCTCAGTTGCTGTGTTGCGGGGGGTTCTATCCCGATTATTCAATTTATTTAAATTGCGCTCGGTCATGAAGAAGTTTATTTTAACTTTATCGTATTTATTGACTACTAGGCTCAGTAGCTGCGTTCTCAAAGGTTCGTTACCGAATATACTATTAATTTTAATCGCGTTTGCACAAATATGGGTTTATTATAAGTTTTTCGTATTTATTCGCTATTAGGCTCAGTTGCTGTGTTGCAGGGGGTTCTATCCCGATTATTCAATTTATTTAAATTGCGCTCGGTCATGAAGAAGTTTATTTTAACTTTATCGTATTTATTGACTACTAGGCTCAGTAGCTGCGTTCTCAAAGGTTCGTTACCGAATATACTATTAATTTTAATCGCGCTTGCACAAATATGGGTTTATTATAAGTTTTTCGTATTTATTCGCTATTAGGCTCAGTTGCTGTGTTGCAGGGGGTTCTATCCCGATTATTCAATTTATTTAAAGTGCGCTCGCTCATGAAGAAGTTTATTTTAACTTTATCGTATTTATTGACTACTAGGCTCAGTAGCTGCGTTCTCAAAGGTTCGTTACCGAATATACTATTAATTTTAATCGCGCTCACACAAATATGGGTTTATTATAAGTTTTTCGTATTTATTCGCTATTAGGCTCAGTTGCTGTGTTGCAGGGGGTTCTATCCCGATTATTCAATTTATTTAAAGTGCGCTCGCTCATGAAGAAGTTTATTTTAACTTTATCGTATTTATTGGCTAATAGGCTCAGTAGCTGCGTTCCTGAAGGTTCGTTACAGGTAATACTATTAATTTTAATCGCGGTCGCTCAAAACAGGTTTATTTTAACTTGTTCGTATTTACTGCATACTAGGCTCATTCGCTGCGTAACCAAGGACTCGTTACACATTATACTATTAATTTTAATTGCGATAACTTAAGTCGAGGTCTATGAAATAAAAATGGACGTATAAAATTGTTCTGTTTAGCTGATTATTATCAAACTCTAAAACATTAGCCAAAAAAATAACTTACTACCCTGATAAAAGGATTAGCGGTAACCCAATAGATGAAAAGTTACAAAAAACACGAAAAAAACATACATTAGACCAACTGACTAGAAAAACATTAACACACTCACAAACGAAACCTCCCAAAACACAAATACAGAAATTAGCATAGAAAAGAAACACGAAGTTATCATATGGGTTATTCAAGCGAGCGCGATTAAAATTAATAGTGTAATCGGTAACGAACCTTTAGGAACGCAGCTACTGAGCCTAATATCCAATAAATACGAAAAAGTTATAATAAACCCATATTTGTGCGATCGCGATTAAAATTAATAATGTAATCGGTAACGAACCTTTGGGAACGCAGCTACTGAGCCTAATATCCAATAAATACGAAAAAGTTATAATAAACCCATATTTGAGTCAGCGCGATTAAAATTAATAGTGTAATCGGTAACAAACCATTGGGAACGCAGCTACTGAGCCTAGTATCCAATAAATACGAAAAAGTTATAATAAACCCATATTTGAGCGAGTGCGATTAAAATTAATAGTGTAATCGGTAACGAACCATTGGGAACGGAGCTACTGAGCCTAGTATCCAATAAATACGAAAAAGTTATAATAAACCCATATTTGAGCGAGTGCGATTAAAATTAATAGTGTAATCGGTAACGAACCTTTGGGAACGCAGCTACTGAGCCTAATATCCAATAAATACGAAAAAGTTATAATAAACCCATATTTGTGCGAGCGCGAATAAAATTAATAGTGTAATCGGTAACGAACTTTTGGGAACGCAGCTACTGAGCGAGAGCGTTAAAATTAATAGTGTAATCGGTAACGAACCGTTGGGAACGCAGCTACTGAGCCTAGTATCCAATAAATACGAAAAAGTTAAAATAAACCACTATTTATTTTATATATATCGCCCGCGATTATAAAACTAAAATAAAACGAAACCCCGCTAATCCGACTACCAGACCTTGTATCGAAAATGTCTAAAAATTAAAGTATTATATACTTATTTATATATATATATATATATATATAATATATATATATATATATATATATATATATATATATATATATATATATATATATTGTTTGATCAGTTCTCGACTGTTGATAATTTAAGTTTGTGTTGTTCTTAGGTTGCAGTCAATGAATAATATCTATGTACCTACTGTATTAATATTCATTGTTCAATGTACTCTTTTTTATATCTCTAACAATAACATCATATATTAATTATTGTACAATATTATTAATGTTCTGTTTTTTTCCACTGTTAAGGCATGATTATGAGAACAATAAATTCTCGAAACGTCGCATAGATAAAATTGTTTATTCATTGACTGCAACCTAAGAACAACACAAACTTATATATATATATATATATATATATATATATATATATATATATATATATATATATATATATATATATATATATATATACGGTTATACTTATTATTATAATCGTAACTAATTATATGTAAAAAGGCCCCTGGGAACATTTAACAAGCCACAAGGGTTAAAAACATAATGTGTAATTAAAATAACCATAAAATCATGTTAATTTGATTTTTATTATTTTATTGAAATCGAAAAGGTTTAATTTGAATTGGAAAAGGTTGAATTTGACTTGGAAAATGTTGAATTTGACTTGGAAAAGGTTGAATTTGACTTGGAAAAAAAAGGTTGAATTTGACCTGGAAAAGGTTGAATTGGCTTGGAAAAGGTTGAATTTGACTTGGAAATGCTATATATTCACAGGATACAAGTTCCGCAATTCCGCGTTGTGCAACCTTCTGAACTCCCCAGTGGCCTCATCTCTCTTCGGACCAAATATTTTACGTAATACCTTATTTTCGAAAACCTTAAGCCGTTGTTCATCCCTCAAAGTAAGCGGCCACGTAAGAATTTAAAATTATGCATGATAATTGTTTTTTTTGTTTTTTTTAAGGTATTTCCTTCAACATAATTTATTATATTTCATAAATGACTGTTAAATATCTTAATGACTATTTTTTGAAACATAATCAATTTACTTTCAATATGAATAATTTAATATGTAATGTAAGTTTCATTCTGATTGAAATAGTATGACAGGGCTTAAATGGCGATATTTTTTATTTTCTTCTTCTAAAGTACCTTTTATTTTGTAGATTGAGAACATTTAGCCATATCATCTTATTAGCATTGATAAATAGCGGCTAAATATGTAAGTTGAGCGAATTTGATCAACAACTAAAAGAGAAAAATGCAAACACGTTTTTGTAATGCATTTTTATTTTATTTTTAAACTTAAGAACTGTAATATACATGTATAATATACCGCTGGCATGCTAAAGATTTAAAACATTATTAAATCTTATACATACCATTGTAAAAGTTAACGGAGAGTGATGAACAGCCGATAAAACAAACTGATTGCCGTAAATAATAATATAATAGATTATTTGATATGTTTGATAACACATGTTTCTATATAAATCCAATCTATATCATTCTGTAACAACTTATTTTCGTTTCTAAATTTGTTTAAAAATTTTTAAATTGATATAAATATCAGAGGAAAGTGAAAGTTGTGTGTTGCGTGCACCAGATTTTTCCTTTTATGATGTAATCAGATCAAGTGTCGAAAACAAATTACGCTTTCGTTTATTGGCCCAAACGTCCTAAATTGGCTCTCTCTATAGGAGGTGAGCTGTTACCAGAGGAATCACCGATGGGTTTTAGTGTGTAGGTTGAGACTCATTCTGAGAGCCTGGATATACTCGTAAGTATATGTCAACTCCCACGCGCCGAATTGGGGCTCCTACCTATCTTTGGAATACTCCAACAATACGCAGCATCTTTTTACCTCTGTGCTATTCATGTCTCACAAAAGCTACCAATATATAATATTCGATGCTTTTCTTTAAAGAGAATAAACAACCTTACATACGGATAAGTTCGTAGTCGATTTCAATGAAAACTTCCGATTGTTTTAAATATATTTAATCAATTATGTTTCTTTTCTTTTTTTAATGTTTTTTTTTCTGGAAGTTTTTCTTAATAATAACACTTAAATGAGCACACCTTAACTTCCCTTTGTGTTTATCTATTTTTTTCACAACCAGTCACATCTATCAACGTTTCGGGGTTGTTTCCCCATTCACAAGACTGAAACAATTTTTTTTAAACTTCGATTATTGATTTTTCTATTGTAAATTGTACTTTTTTGTTGTAACTATCGAATATTTATAAAATGTCTGTATATTGATTCTTATCTATTATTATAATGAGATCATCAATATTTTTTTTATTAATATTAATATTTACAATAGAAAAATCAATAAACAATAAAATCAAATACCTTGACTTAGAAATTCAAATGAAGAACAATATAATCAGTACAAAATGGACTAAAATAGAGACAAGTAGCAATAGGATATTAAATTATATTTCAAATCACCCAAAAACACAAATAGTAAACACAGCCAGAAATTATATACATAGAGCAATTAAACTTACAGATGAACATTTCATGAAAGATGTAAAATTGGAAATTTATAACATATTAAAAGAAAACTTTTATCCCAAAATACTTATTAACAAATTATGGTACAATTATAAAAAAGAAGACAACAACAACAAAAAAAATAATTACAATATTATTAATCCAAAGGAAAATTGTAAAAACATAGAAACAGATCTAAACAATTTTCAAAGATGATAAGATGTTAGATAACTCAGAAATAAAAACCAATAAACAACATATCAACAACAATTACAAGAAATACCACAAACTAACATATATCCCAAAATTAACAGAAACAATAAAAAGTACTTTTAAAAAATATGATCACCCAAACATACCATTTGGTCTATACAATAGTAACAAATTAGAAAAATATTTAAGTAAAATGAAAGATAAAATAGAAAAAATGGATAAACAAAATGCAATATACAAAATAGACTGTAAAAATTGTGGACACACACATATATATATATAGGATAAACATCTAAAAAATTAAAAACAAGAACATCCCAACATGTACCCAATTGTAAAAATATAAAAAACACCAATACAATAGCATTATCATCACATAGTTTAACAAAACAACATAAATTTAACTTTGAAAATACAGTAATTTTAGATACATCTCAAAATAATAGAAATAGAAAATTACTAGAAACGATACACATTACCAAAAATAATAGCAGGATTATAAATTTTAAAACAGATACAAAAAACCTAGGAACACATTACACAGACATCATAAATAAGGTTAAATTTTAAAATAAATATAACAATAGCCCAAGAGCCATAATTAGGACATATAATTAATAGAAAAAAATAAAAATAAAAAACACAAGGGTTACATGGGAATACTGGAAAGGTAGAAAGTTTAAAATTGGAAATTAATAGAAACAGTAAGCCAATGAACATGTGGACGAATAGCAGTGAGCTATGGAGTGAAGTAGTGAGTTATATGTGAGAAAATGTTTTAAAAAAAATAAGGTAAATAATATTAGTGAGTTTTAAATTAATTATGACAAATTGGTGAAGATAATTTTTCAAAGACAAATATTTAAATAATGTAATTTTATTCACTAATCAAAGTTTAAAAAAAATGTTTTCGTCTTGAGAATGGTGAAAGAACACCGAAACGTTGAAAGATGTGAATGTTTGTGAAATAAAATAGATTAAGACAAAGAGAAGTTAAGGTGTGCTCATTTAATTGTTAATATTAATCAATTATGTATGAATCATTTGTATCTATTACATGTTGCCATCTTTCTGGTATTTTTTAAAAGTAATCATCAACAGTTGAAGGACGACTCGAGAGCTTTGCGTCTTCCAAGTGAAAATTCAGGTTCTGAACCGAGCAAACCGCTTACGGACGGTGGTTTCTCCTAAGGCATCATCGCGATACACACTGGAACTTTTTTGAACCGTCTCTGCAACGGATTTTCCTTTACGGAAATAAAAAATCATTAAATGACGAAAATGAATTTTTTTCTATTCCATTTTGAGCAAGCAAAATACCGCTTAAAGATAAACAATCTCGGTTAAAGATTATGTATAAAAGCACCATAACTGATCTTTTTTTTAAATATGTAAACATTATTGACCAATATATTGAGGATGTATTGTCGACTGTAGAAACTATCATTGGTGGAATAATCAGGAATCAGTCATTTTTTGAAATTTTTTAATTTTGCCAACGTTTCGGCTCAAGCTTGTGAGCCATCATCAGGGCTACAAACATCAGAACAAAAGTGATACATATTAATATGATCGTATGTACAAAAGGCTCAACATTTTAACAGAAAATTATAAATTGTACATACGAGTATATTGTTTTGTTTTTTCATTGTATAATTTTGTAAAACTTTTTAAAAACAAAGGTAAGCTGTAGTATTTACATTTAGAGGGGAAAACCTTCAGGGTTTTTACACGAACCCCTCCCCATACTACCTATGTTTATGGTTTTCCTCAGTTTATGCTTGGACATGGCTCAGTAATGGTACGTTTATATATATATATTTTTACTTCTATATTAAAGTCTAAAGTTTTGTTTTTATGCTTATCATCATCAGATTGTGTATCATATTATCATTATTTGTATCTATAATATTTAAGTATGTTGGTATATTTTCTGTTTTATTTCAAATGTTATCATTGTCATTCAAAAGAAAATTTTCATTATCATATTAATATGTATCTCTTTTGTTCTGATGTTTGTAGCCCTAATGATGGCTCACAAGCTTGAGTCGAAACGTTGGCAAAATAAAAATTTTCAAAAAATGACTGATTCCTGATTATTCCACCTATAAAAACATTATTGACCAAGTTAACATGAATTCATCAATACAGAGAGGATTAAATTGAAATATTAAAAAACTAAAAACTAAAGCTAAAAACTTATTTCAATACTTTCATTAGAATTTACTACACTATAAAATATGACGCACTGAAGTACTTTTTAATTCTGTTCTTATTCATTGGCACCATATGTATTAAATAATAAATGAAAAATCTGGTGCCCCGAACAGTCGATTTAAAAAAAAAAAAAAATCAATTTAAGAATTTTAAATAAATTTGAAGTTGAAAAAATAATCATATTGAGTTACGAAGGAAACATTCATTTTAAATTATAGAATATAACCACAAAAATTATTGTCTACAATCCCATGAGTTTATGTGCTTGCTTTATTTCCATTCTTTATTACTACCTTTTATATAAAATAATATATTTTTAGTTTTAAATTTTTTTTTTCTACCTAAAAATATACCGAATTCATTTGTTCCCCCCCCCCCTAGAGTTAATTGAGACGTTGCTTTCCAAAAGGTACTAAAGGACATTTTTTACGAAATTGATTTTTTTACATATTTGTATTCTCATCATTTAGTTTTATCTAAATATTCTAATTGATTTTATATAACGAGCTCTCAAGTCCTTAAAAGCGCGATTTAGAAATGCGGTCATTTTCTAAAACTACTAATTACACCTTTATATTTGTTCCAAACCATTCTAAAAAAATTCATTTCATAACTTTAATATGATGTTATTATTATAGTAAAAAAATAATTCTATATTTTAATGCAAAAAGACCGAAATTAGCTAGTTTAATAATATAGTAATGAGAGATTTTCGCGCTTCCTGTAAAATTTCCTAGAATGGATATAGTACCTTTTGGAAATCAACGTCTCAATTGTGAAATTCTTTTAAATTATATACATTTCCATTTTATTGTTATTAAATTTATGAGTCTTAAACGGGTTTCAAAAATCTCTGGTGCGAGCAACACACGACTTACCTCGGTTGTTAAAATCACTTTAAGAACTATTAAATTACCTTAAATTTTAAAGTTAATTTAAATACAATGTTTATTCAGTTCGTCGGAAACATATGATTTAGATTAAATAATATAGCAATATCAAAATGTTACCTATAATTATCAGCGATAATCGTATTCCCTATTTGTCACTTTACTTTAACTTTTACAAATTTGAATATAATATTAATATTATAAAATCTTTAGCTTTCCAAAGGTATGTTATACATCTATCTTTCTGTTCTTATGTTTAAAAAACAAAAACACATTAAAAAAATATTTTTGTTGTTTTCTCCTTTAGTTGTATTGTAACTATTGTTAAAATCGATTATCGATTGTATCTTAAACCTCCTTGCAATAACCTATTAATCTTGTTATAACTTTTAATTATATCAATAAAGAAGTGTTTTTGTTTCAAGTATATTACGAATTATTACCATTAGTCACAACAAATTTGGCGACGAGGTGAAACATTTCTACTCATCAAGATAAATTACCTATTAGCCAGAAGGTGAGATTTATTAATACATCTCTTTATTAATTGAACTTTCAATTCAAGTTAAAAGTATCATTCGAGCCTAAATTTTTGTTTAGTTATTTTCTTTAATCAATAGACATTTCGGCATAATGGATCCCGCTCAATTTAAAATATTTATGGAGCAACAAAATTCTTTAATTACCCAACTTATCAACACGGTGAAATTAACGCAGCAATCGTCTCAACTCTCATCAAAAGCCGGTAACCTCAGTGGAGATAGCGCAGCAACGGGGTTGAATTCAGTTCTAGTTCCTAATTTCGAGGCTTTCGACCCTAACAGGGAATCCTTTAAAACATATCTACAACGGTTCGAAAATTACCTTACCATGAAGGGGGTTATAACTGATAAACCTTACTGTGCTAGGCTGCTTTTGAACTCCATTGGTTCAAAATATTTTGAAATGATTAGAGCTCTAGGTGCTCCTAAACAGCCTACTGATCATACTTTTGAAGAATTAACCCAATTGCTTCAGGACCATCTTTCCCCTCCTCAAAACGAGCTTGTTGCTCAACATAAATTTTTATCAATGTACCAGCCGGAAAATCAAACAATTGCAGAATTTGTTACATCACTCAGGTCAGAAATAAGTGACTGTAACTTTATTTCACCATGTGACTGCAAAGTATCAATTGCAGACATATTCTTGCGTGCTCAATTTGTAAGGGGTCTCAAAGATGATTACATTCGCGAGAATGTCTTGCGATCAACAAAAACTGCCTTCAAAGATATTGTTACTGAGGCCATCGCACTTGAAGCTTCCAAAATCAACTCTAGAACTATCGCTCCAAAACAATCTGTGGATATCAATAAGATCACTCACGAAAAGAAGCTTTCTGGTTTTGAGTCAAACCCACAGCGTTCACGTGCTAAGGGTAGGTCTCAATCAAACTCATCTAAAATTGATTTTGCTTCTCTCGGCATTGATGGCTGCTGTTTGCGTTGCGGCAAAGATAACCACCTATCAAATGACTGTCGCACCGAAAAATCAAAACTAACATGCCAGACATGCAAGAAATCCGGGCACGTCGCAAAGGTATGCATTCGATCGCTTCTCAATAAAAAAGATAAATCAGAGACAGCCAATCAAATCTTAACATTTTCAACACCATCGTCCTCAAATCAAACCTCCAAATCTGAATCATTTCACTGCTATGGTGTTAGTCATATATTAGACATCTATCAAAACGTAGACCATTCTCAAAACATTACTCGCTATTATGCAACTGTAGATGTCAATGACAAAATCGTTAAGTTTGAAGTTGACACGGGTTCAGCATACACATTTTTACCTCGAAACATGGTCAATGAGCTAAATCTCCAACTTCCATTGCAACCTGCTACTATTGGATTTAGGTCATACACTCAAACTGTTTTCGTTCCAGACGGAAAAATCAAGGTCACAGCAAAATACAATGGTCATCAAATCGAAGACGAAATCTACGTAGTTCCGAACGAATATGCTGCGATCCTTGGCCGTGCATGGATCAGAAAACTCAACATCGACCTGCAGTCAATTGATGACCTCTCCTGCTCCCAATCATCAACCATTAGCTACGTCTACAATATTGATGAAATTAGCGCCCGATACCCACGGGTTTTCGACGAGAAAATAGGCTGCGTTCCAGGATTCGAAGTGTCTCTCAAGCTTCGTGAAAACGCAAAACCAGTTTACCATAGAGAACGTGAAGTGCCCTACGCCCTTAGAGATCGCGTAGAAAAGGAACTTCAATCCTTGGAAGAGACTGGAATCATAACGAAAGTTGCTACTAGCGACTGGGGATCACCCTTGGTTATTATTCCGAAGATCGATGGAGGAGTGCGCTTATGCGTTGATTACAAAATTGGTGTAAACGAAAGGCTTGTTAACGCACATTATCCTGTTAAGAAAATCAACCATATATTGGACAACCTTCGCAATTCAAAATACTTTTGCCGTTTAGATCTGTACAAGGCGTACCTACACATCAAATGTGACCCGGCATCAGCTGAAATTCAGACTATAACAACACATAAAGGTTCATACCGCATGAACCGTCTGTCTTTCGGAATCAAAACAGCGCCTGCAGAATTCAACCGTATAATCGATCAAATACTTCATGACGTTCCAAAATGCGAGTACTACTTCGATGATATAGTTGTCCATGGAGAATCAAAAGATGAATGTGCAGCCAACTTGGACACCTGTCTTAAACAACTTCAAAAATTCAATCTACGCCTAAACCAGCGAAAGTGTGTCCTGTTTCAGGAAGAAATTGACTTCCTAGGCCATGTTGTCAAGCACAACACGATATCAAAAGCACCATCGAAAATTGCTGCGATCGTAAACATGCCTAGACCAACAAATGTTGAAGCTCTTCGACGATTTCTTGGTATGGTCACATATTATTCTCGCTTTATCCAAAACGCTTCAACTCTCACAGCGCCGCTACGTGACCTCTTAAAAACCAACAATAGTTTTAAATGGCTAGCAAAACATGAAGCTGCTTTTCTTCGTTTGAAGCAAGAAATTTCGAGCGATACGGTATTAACTCCGTTTGATCCACAACTGCCAGTTCAATTAGCATGTGATGCAAGTCCACATGGAGTGGCGGGTATCCTTTCTCACATCGTGGGAGGAGTAGAACATCCCATTGCATTTGCCTCCAGATCCTTAACTCCAGCCGAACAAGGATATTCACAACTCGACCGTGAGGCACTAGCTATAATTTTTTCAGTGGATCACTTCTATCAGTATCTATTTTCACGACCTTTTACACTGGTAACCGACAACCAGCCTCTCGTGCGAATTTTTCACCAGAACTCAAAAATACCAAAGATGACTTCCGCTAGATTGCAACGATATGCTGCTTTTCTTTCTGGATTCAACTATTCTCTGAAATTCAAGAAAGGCGAACAAAACTCAAACGTCGACTGCCTATCTAGAGCCCCAATCAATCCATTACATGATCGTACGGACATAGCTATTAATAATGAAGTGAAGCAAATTTGTGAAGCATCAATCCAACACATTGGAACATCGACCCTGACACATCAAGCTCTAAAACAAGCGTATCAAGCCGATGAAGAGTTATCCAATTTGATTGCAAAACTTCGCAGAAACCGAGTCGAAAACACCGAATTCACAGTTGAAGGAGATGTGCTTTTCAGAGGACCTAGAGTTGTGATACCAACTGCATTGCAACCAGCCGTTCTTCATGAGCTTCATCGAACCCATATCGGGACAACAAAAATGAAGCAGTTGGCACGACGCTATGTCTACTGGAAATCAATCGACAAGGACATAGAGCGAGCAGTTAGGGAATGTCCTGACTGCGCGAAGGTCCAAAACAGCCCACCTAAAGCTCCTCTTCACCCATGGATGGAGCCAGAAGAAAATTGGCAGCGCATACACATTGACTATGCTGGACCATATCAAAATCACTACTTCCTTATAATGGTGGATGCAAAATCAAGATGGGCGGAAATCTGTCCGAGCAACACTGCTCCAACATCATCATCGACCATCGATCTAATGCAAGAGGTTTTTGCACGAAATGGGTTCCCAGACGTCATGGTGAGTGACAACGCCACAATTTTCACAAGTGAGGAATTCAAGAACTTCTGTGCAGCTGCTGGAATCACTCAAAGGTTCATCGCACCGGGTCATCCAGCAACTAACGGACTCGCTGAGAGGAATGTTCAGACATTAAAACACAGGTTAGCTGCTATGGAAAACGAACATCTCCCTATGAAAAAGAAAATTCTAGAGATTCTTTTTAGGTACAGGGCGACACCTCTCATTAACGGAAAAACGCCTAGTGAGCTTTTCCTTAATCGTCAGATTAGAATCCAACTGGACGCTCTTAAGCCTGCAACCATTGAACAGCATTCACAACCAAAGGAGCTAGCGAGACAACTTAAGGTGGGGGACCGAGTACAAGCTCGATATTATACAAATAACAAGCAACAGTGGCGACCTGGTGTTATTGGCAAAAAGCTTGGTCGTCTACACTATATTGTCACATTAGACAACGGCTACTCTTTCAAAAGGCACATAAACCAGCTCCGAAGAACAGGAGTAGAAAAGAAATGTGTCACATTTGCCCACGAGGAAATCACCAATCCAAAAGAAGATGCCTGCCAAAACAATCAATATCCAGAGGTGCTGTATCCTCCTCTGCCTGCTCCAGCCCATCCGCAAGAGGACACGGCAGACCCTACTGTCGCGGACGAAATTGAAGCTCCAAATCTCGAAGGATTAAGACAAGATCAAGCTCCTGAACTTCGAAGATCAAGCCGCCAAACTCGCCCACAAAAGTATCTGAACGACTACGTGGTTGGCCGAATTAGCGTGGGAGGACTATTGTAACTATTGTTAAAATCGATTATCGATTGTATCTTAAACCTCCTTGCAATAACCTATTAATCTTGTTATAACTTTTAATTATATCAATAAAGAAGTGTTTTTGTTTCAAGTATATTACGAATTATTACCATTAGTCACAACAAGTTGCTTATCGGAAATTCGTTCAACTTTTATATTTGGTCGCTCTTTAGTAATCCTAAAAAGATGATATTGGTAAATGTTCTGAATCTACAAAATAAAAGGTACTTTAGAAGAAGAAAATTAAAACTATCGGCATTAAAGTATCTCAGACTATTTCAATCAGAATGAAACCTACATCATATTAAAGCCTATTTAATTTTACATCCATATATCGATTTTAATCAATATCTTTTGAACCTTTTTGAGAAAATCGTAAAAAGGTGTAAAATCCATGGCATAAAGTGGTTCTTTTCATGAAAAAGTTTTCTGTAACATCTCGGGCTTTCCGTTTTCGTACTAGACATGCCACACACAGACCTTTTTTCCGGACTTGGTTATTTGGACTCAGGAGACCCTGAAACATGTATTTTCATATATAGGTAAGTGAAGGCAAAAAGTTGAAATTACCTTTTTGAAATAGGTTGTGTATGGCTATGATGTTAAAGCAATGTTTTCGATTAACCTTAAATTCTAAATTATATAGAGGATTATACCTTTAACATTTAAAATTATTCGGAAACTGGTTTAACGACTAGATTTAGCAATGTCGATAGTTCTAAAAGAGAGTGGCTTGGTATGATGGATAGAGCACTAGTCTACTGTTCTCCGGGTCCTGGGTTCGAATCCAGGGAGTGGCAGAATATTATTTATTCTGTTCATTCAGTCGGAGGGTGGCCATGGGATATGGAGAGCCTCTATAAAGTGGGTACCAAAAAAATAAATAAAAAAAATATGGGGAAAAACCTCATTTCACGGCCGTTGGCCTAGAAACAGTAAGAATCTCTATATTTAATGAGCCCAAGACCTTTCATGGGTTGTATTGGTACAGGTTTTTTTTTTTTTTTTTTATAGTTTTAAGAACATCATGCTATCAATCAAATGTTGGAATCTTTAATTAATAGCTGTAAATAATAAGATGAAATTAATTAGCGGGCCTGATAGATGCCGGCTTAGAAAATGCCTGGATGCAGATCTTGGGAAGTCGGTAAAGAATGAGGGAGGGGGAGATTGATGGCCATTGTGCAACTGATTTGTCGGCGGCCCCCACTTCACAAAGCCTATAACTTATTTAAAGTTCTCACTTCCTCGAGGAGTCTTTCCCTAAGTTTGCAACTTGTCCCTAACAAGCTCAGGTCTCTTTTCAAATGAAATAAAACCAATTTCCTGAAGAAAAAAACAATCGAGCCACCGGACTAATATGTACTTTAGGGAGGGGATCTTTCTCTTAACGAACTTCTTCTTTATTAAACTTATAAAAAAAACCTATATACCCCCTTTGGGTTTTATATTTCCTAAAGGTATAAATACAAGCTATTCATTATAAATAATGGTTATTTATTTATTCGTATCGAAATTATTTTTACTTTTATTCGTTGTTGTTGTTTTAATTTTAAGGGCTATTAAACTGCTGATGGTTATTATCGCCCTCACATCTTTACAAAAAACAAAAGAAAAAGAAAAACGATTTACCAAAATGATGATATCAGAAAAAAAAAAAATTAAAATAAAAAATTAAGAAAAGAAAACAACGAACAAAATACTAAAACAAACAAACAATGCAGTAACATTCACAAATAATAAAAATAAAGGTAAATAAAAATAAAATAAACGAAATTAACAATAATGATAAAAAAAAAATTTTTTTTTTTTTTATTCTTTTATTGATATTTACAACTGTACACAGTACAAGTAAATGAGCTATTTACAGAACATTGGCTTGGAAAAGTCTTGAGAAGAATCTACCCAGTGGTAACACTTAAGAGTTTATTTGGTAAGCAGGTCCCGAGGCCACCGTCTTTTCAGACGCCTCGGAGGATTATCGGGAATAGATGCCGATGAGAGGATACGGACAAGCGGGTTTGTATGGGCGGGTAATTTGGAATAAAAGGAGGAGTATTCTTTTTGGGCAATTTCTGCAACGAGTGGGATATTCAGGTCTCTATGGATGAGTTTGTTGGTAACAAAGTACGGAGCGTCTAGGATTTGTCGAAGGATTTTGGATTGCAAGGATTGGATGCGGGAGGAATTCGATGGTTTAGTGGAGCCCCATAGCTCTATGCCATAAGTCCTGATAGGTCTAATAATGGTTGTGTAAATGAGTTTTTTGAAGTATAGAGGGAGCTTTGATCGTTTGTCAAGTCAGTGTTTTAATAGTCGATATCTACGAGCAGTTTCCTGTCGTTTAAGTCTTGTATGAGGATTCCATGTAAGACGTTTGTCAAGATGAAGTCCAAGGTATCTTATTTGTTCTACAGTGATGAGTGGGGTATGATTAAAGGAGACAACTGGACAGGAAGTCATAGGTTTACGGCGTAAAGTGAAGGTGATTTGGTGGGATTTATTAGGATTTATTTTGATTCTCCAAAATGGCGATAAAAAAAAAAAAAAAAAAAAATATATATATATATATATATTTATATAAAGTAAAATAAAATAAGAAACCATACAACTAAATACAAGTGTGTTAATATAAACAGTAAAAGAAATAAATAAATAGGACTCGAAATAAATACCGATAAGACGAAATATATGATTAGTAGCAGAAATGGTGGCGATCTTTATGATATTAATATATCAGGGCATACTTTTGAACACGTAGAGAAATTCAAGTATTTAGGTTCAATGATAACAAGAAAAAATGAAATCCAGGAAGAAATAAAGTGCCAATTAAAGGTGGGAAATGCGTGTTATTATTCAGTTGCTAAATTACTTAGCTCGCGGCTTCTGTCTAAAAACTTAAAGGTTAGAATTTATAAAACTATTATTCTTCCGACGGTTCTTTACGGATGTGAAACGTGGTCGCTTACTTAGAAGTATGAACAACGACTTAAGGTTTTCGAAAATAAGGTACTGCGTAAAATATTTGGTTCAAAGAGAGATTAGGCCACTGGGGAGTTTAGAGGGTTGCACAACGCGGAATTGCGGAGTTTGTACCCTGTGAATATAATTGAGTTGATAGCATCGCGGAGACTCAAATGGGCGCGTAAAATTGTTGGGCTCGGTGAGGGACGGATTCCGAGAAAGTTGGTATTCGCTGTTGGTCGGTAGGCGTCCGAAAGGTAGGCCGAAGCGTCGATGGGAGGATTGCATTAAGGCTGATCTCGGGGGCTTGGGCTTGACCATTGGAACATTGGACGAGTCTGTGCAGGCGAAGTTTGGTGGTATACATGAATTACTTATGAATTAAAATATTTATTTATAGACATGAATGTATGTTAAATAAATCTTAATTTTTGCATATGTCATATACGCTAAAATCCTTTTTTTCTCCATTTCTTAAGAAACTTAACCCCCAAAATAAAACAGTTTCCCTGTTACTGCACAATAGCTTTTTTTTTCTTTTCTTCTCTACAACATTTTTTTTTTCTAGCAAAAAGGCTAGGAATTATTCTGATATAATAATAATAGATAAACCTAAAGATTCGATACCATGAAAGTTTGTTGACACTGTCGCTCAGAGGCCTATTTGAGCTTCCACGATACTCCCGCCTCCTTCGTCCCTGACGGGGTGCTCCGTTGAGCAATCTCCCAAATTTCCCGCTGGTCTCATCTCTCTTTGGACCAATCAACCTTATTCCCGAAAACCTCAAGGCGTTCTTTTTTCTTGACTGTTAGCGACCACGTTGTACTACACGTTTTAAAAAATTAACATAAATTTAATTTTGAAAATATAAAAATATTAGATACTATATCTAAAAATAATAGAAACAAAAAAATACTGGAAGCAATTTATATAACTAAAAATAACTATAAAGCAGTTAATTATAAAACAGATAACAAAAATATTGGTACTCATCACACCGACATTATTAATAATATCAAGTTTTAATATAACAATGAAAAAGTGAAAAACAAAGTAAATAATAACATCAAAATAAAAATAAATATAGACCACAGGAATTAGATTAAAGTAACAATAGAACTTGCTAAGTACAAAATATGCAATATTAAAAACAAGATACAACAGTGAGCCAATAGTCCACATTTAGAAGTGCATGTTTTATTTATTTATTTGTTAACTTCATTTATTTGCATTTATTTTGTCTACAAATTTTGTTATTGTAAACGTTTATTTATTTTGATTTTATTTTATATAATTTGACTTTCCTTTTGTTTATATTGTACGAATGAGATCCTGTAGCACTATTATTATTGTCTATTATGACAAATTGTAATATATAATAATAATAATAGGCTTACCGAACCCGAAGTTTATTGAATCATAAGCCTTTTTAAAATCGATATAAAGTTGATGGACTACACCGTTGTATTGCATTTTTTTCTCTAATATTTGACGTAAGGAAAATATTTGATTAATAGTCGAGCGATTCCGCCTAAAATCGCATTAGTAGTCTCCGATTATTTCCTTAGCATATTCCGTGATTTGTCTAGTTAGTATTGACGAGAATATTTTATAACATACTGGGAGAAGAGAGATCCCACGATAGTTGTTACAATCCGTCCTCGGTCCTTTTTTGTGAATCGGAATAAGTATTGATTCTTTCCATTCTTCAGGCATTGTTTCATTTTCCCAGATCTTTTCAACTAAAACCTGTAATTTGGAAACGCCCGCTTCTACGCCTTGATTAATTCACTCGTGATGTTATCATTTCCTGCAGCTTTATAACGTTTTAATTTTCCTATTGCCATTTCGACTTCCTCTTTACTCGGTGCGTCTATCCATGGTTCAGCGCTCTGATATTCAGATTGAGTAGATGGATTATTTTTTTCCGTATTTAGAATGCCGTCTAAGTGTTGTTTGAATTTATTTAATATCTCTGTCGGATCCGCAATTATATTGTTATTTGCATCTTTACCGCACTCAACAGGGGTTTAAATCTTTTACGTGATTTGTACATCTCTCTTGCGTTATTTTCGCTTCTGTGTTTTTCTATTTCTATTATTTTGCCTTTAAGATACTCTCTTTTCTTATTTCTTAAGAATTTCGAAGTCTCTTTTTTTACTACCCGAAAGTAAGCCACGTTATCATCACTTGGATTATTTAAGGAGTTCAGTTTAGCGGTTTTTCTTTTTTTACACATATTTTGACAATCCCCGTCGAACCACGGTTTGTTCTTTTTATTTTCGATTTTCCCAAGACACAAATTACCGACCTCTTCAATATTATCTCTGATCCCTTCCCATAATTTGTTTATATCTTCGTGTTCGTCATTTAAAGATTCCAAAGCTTCGAACCTATTTTTTACTTCTATCGCGGATTGTTTTCTAATTCCGGGATTGCTCAGTTTAACTAAATCAAAATTCTCGGGATGAATATAGTTCTGTGTTCTCTTTTTTGGATTTAGTTTTGGTCGAAGTGTCGCGATTGCTAATTCATGTTCAGAACCGCATTCTGCACCACGATACGATCTCACGTTAATTATACTACTTTGCCCTCTGTTTTGTATTAAAACATGATCGATTTGATTCCGTGTTTGTCTATCCGGCGATGTCCACGTATACTTATGAATATCCTTATGTTTAAACGTTGTACTTTTGATCACTAGGGTTTTCGAAATGGCAAAGTTTATTAGTCGGGTCCCATTATCATTACTATATTCGTGCAAACTTTGTTTACCGATTGTAGGACATATACTTCTTCCCTTCCAACCTTTGCGTTCGCGTCGCCTAATATAATCTTAATGTAATTTCGTGGTAACTTATCGTAAACCGACTCTAGTTTATCATAAAATTAACATTTTACTTCATCATCACTGTCTTCGGTGGGAGAATGAATGTTTATAAACGCGATTTTAAACCAACGACCTTGAAATGTAGCAACCGATATTCTTTCTCTAAAGAACTGCACGTCCCGTAATGCGTAAAGAAATCTATTCCTAATCAGAGACCCGGTACCTAAACAATAATTACCGCTCCCCCCGTACCAAATAGTATACTTTCCTTCTTTAAACGAACCCTCCTCTGGCCAGCGAATTTCTTGTAATGCAACGATATCTAAATGGTACCCCTTAACTTCATTCGCGATCGACTTTAACCCATCTGCCGTATTTAAACTTCTAACGTTCCCCGTCCCTATGGTTAGATCTCTGATTTTCATCTTGCGCCATGATTCCCTTGAAGCAGTCCCCACCCGGAGACCCAAACGGGAGACTAGTTTACCTCCGGATAATGAGCGTTTTACCTCAGAGGAATCCATGACTGTTTGTGGTATTTTGTGAACTAAAATATGTGAGTAGGGCGTTCGAACCTACTTCACACCCTCCAGCAAGCCTGGAGGACCGCTCTCATTGTTGTTCAGCGAGTCCATCGAACTTAGTCGGGAGGAGCTTCCGAGGAAATTCCACCGACCATCCCTACATCCGCACCCGTGGGACGCTCCCCATACGCGCTAATGAGGGCTGCGGGAGGAAATTGTAATATATACGAATAAAAAAAAAAAAAAGTGCATTTAAATGTATATCAATAAATAATGAACAAAAAAGGTAAGTTTATAGTCAATTATATAATATGAAAATTTTATCGAATTAATGACTTTATAAAAATGAATATATATAGATATGGGGAGCCCGTGGCTGAGTGGCTAGGGCGCTAGTCTCTCATGCTAAAGCTGTGAGTTCGAATCCCAGTCTCGGCGGGACTTTTATAAGGATGATATTTAAAGGAAATTCGTTCACAGCCTCTCCCCCGGGTATGTGAAACCCGTCAGACAAATGGTGGTCACTCACAAAATTGGGCGTAGAGAGTGATGACCCTACCCTACAAATTGCATCGAAAAACGCGAGTGTAATCTCCCAGGAGATTACACCACGAGGCCCAGGGCCTGCACGGCCTGTCGCGTCACTGAAAAAAAATTATATGTATAGATATAGAAACAAATTATTAAATGTAACTAAAATCAAAATGTTTTAAATCATTTTAGTCTTGATAATGGGGACAAGCCCCGAAACTTCGACTAATATTGACGAGGTATATAGTTAATTATAATAATAAAGTATGATGGTAGGAAAATATGCTTGATTTAATATGTAAAAGTTATACTACCGTTGTGCGAAAGATCCCATTACTTAAAATATGAATTTTTAAACGTTAAATACTTAAAACATTTTGATTTGAACGGAATTAAGTTTAAGGAATTAAATACTAATTTAGGAATAAAAAAAAAATAAAATAAAATAACGCTTCTAGAATAGCTAAAATTTTCTTTGGTGTAAATTCTACCTTTATTTTCGTACGTAAAGATATTTTAAATTTTATTTTTAGAGTATGCTGATGACAATTGTGTGTTATCAGTCAATAATGATCCTACTATTGCCTCTCAAACTCTCCAATCCCACATCAGAGACCTTGAAGTATGGTGTCAGAATTGGAGAATCAAAATCAATTCCAACAAATTCCACCAAATTACCTTTACCCTTCGTCGTAAACCTACGACATCCTGTCCTTTAATAATATTCCGCTAGTCCCGGTTGAACAGATTCGCTATCTAGGACTCCTACTTGACAAACGACTAACTTGGAATCCGCACACAAGACTGAAACGACAAGAAACTGCCCAACGCTTTTTCTTACTTCAACACTTACTGGACAGACGCTCTAACCTTAACTTAACTACAAAAGGCTCATCTATATTACCATCATAAGGCCTATCTGGACGTACGGAGTTGTGCTTTGGGGCTCTACTAAACCGTCAAATTCTTCCTGTATTCAATCCCTACAATCCAAAATCCTTCGAAAAATCCTCAATGCTCCTTACTTCGTCACCGACAAACTCATCCATAAAGACCTTAATGTCCCATATGTTACTGATTTGGCCCGTACGAGTATCATTCCTTCCATGACAAGCTCCACTCCCACATTAACCCATTAGTTTCAATCCTTGCTTCCTCTTCAATTCCTGACAATCCTCCGAGGCGTCTGAAAAGAAGATGGGCTCAAGACCTTCTTGTGTAGATTACCTAGTGGAGTGTTGCCAACGGACATATTCTTATAATGTCTTTTCATGTATATTATATATATTATGAGCCAATTTACTTGATGTATTTACTAATAATTCAGCAATGCCACCGTGTGGTGGATGTTATATCCTCCACATTGGAGCGCGGAATGTATTGCACGGGTGCTTTTCTCGACGTGGAACAAGCGTTCGACCGAGTCTGGCACCCAGGACTCCTTTATAAACTCCGTCAATTCCTTCCCGCAATATACTACTTGATAATCCGTTCCTACCTCACTAATAGAACCTTCAAAGTAAATCATAACCTTTCCTACTCTTCCATATTTTCTCAGTCTGCAGGTGTTCCTCAGGGTAGTATCTTAGGTCCCATCCTTTATACGGTATATACAGCTGATATTCCACTCCATCCATCCACTGTCCTGACAATTTATGCGGATGACACTTGTGTGTTATCTGTCCATAATCATCCATCCGCTGCATCCCGAACCCTTCAGTCTCACATCTCAGCCATTGAGGAATGGTGTCAGAACTGGAGGATTAAAATAAATCCTAACAAATCCCACCAAATTACCTTTACCCTTCGTCGCAAACCGATGACTTCCTGCCCCACTGTATCCTTTAATAATACCCCACTCATACCTGTTAAACAAATCCGTTACCCAGGACTCCATCTTGACAAACGTCTTACATGGAGTATACATATAAAGCATACGCGACTTAAACGACAAGAAACTGCCCGTAGATACCGAATATATGAATATACAGGGAGATACAAAAAGCTCATTTATGTTACCATCATCAGACCCATCTGGACATATGGAATCGAGGTTTGGGGCTCTACTAAACCATCAAATTCCTCTCGTATTCAATCCTTACAATCCAAAATCCTTCGCAAAATCCTAAATGCTCCTTATTTCGTTACGAATAAAATCATCCATAATGACCTAAATATCCCATTTGTCGCAGAACTAGCCCGAAACAGATACGCCTCTTTTCATTCCAAACTCCCAACCCACACGAATCCTCTTGTACGCAACTTATCATTCCCATCTATTCCTGACAACCCTCCGAGACGATTGAAAAGACGATGGCCTCGAGACTTACTTTAATTTAGTTGACTTTGAAGTGCTACCACTGGGTAGTTTCTTCACAAGACATTATCACGCCCATAAGTGTAAATTAGCCCATTTACTTGTTGTATATATTGTATGTACAGTTGTAATGTTTTAGAGATATTTTTCACAAATCTGTAATTGAAGAATTGTAATGTAAGATTTTGTAGAAATAACATTGATGATCATTTTCCCTTATCAATTCTCTCTTGTTAAAATAATTCCAATGGATTAGTATTGATCGCTATTCACATTTAAAAATGTTTACTCCTCACTAATATTTTATTCGGTATAGAAATTATGAAATGTTAAACATGCTGCAAAGACTTTAGCATCCTCAAAGTATGATTATTTGTTTTGGAGAGCAATATGTAGAAGGCCTAACAAGTTCCACGCCACCCTTAATAATATTCTCATCCATCAAGTAGTGTACTTCCATTCCCGCTCCAGCCTTCCTCCAGTTTTTTTTTTATAATTATTTTCCAATTTTAAATCAAAATTGAAATAATTTTATTTATTTAAGTTTTTCTTCCTCTATCGGTTACACAGATTATTAATTTTATATTTAAAAAAATATTTTTTTTTTTTTTTAAATGAGCTTTATTTTGACTTTTACTTACATATATTCTCTATTAGTCACTCAGATTATTATTTCTTCATCGGATACATATTATTTTTTAATTTGCCATTATTTTTTAAATGAGCTTTATTTTTACTTTTGTTCGCATATATATGAAAATACGAGGCATGTTTTTTAAGTAAGTACCGTTTTAGAATTAAAAAAAGACGTGCAAAGATATCGCAATAGTTTTATTTTTACATATGTACAAAGCCTGTACCTTAATCTACTTTTCTACATAATTTCCATGAATTTTGAGGCACTTGTCATAACGCGGCACCGGTTTATAAATACCCTCTTCAAAAAATTCTGCCACCTGACTTGTTAAACGACGTTGGCGAATCATGGGTGGCCTACGTCACACCAGAATCAAAGCAACAATCCATAGAATGGTGACATTCAGCATCACCCAAAAGAATTAAGTTTAAGCAAACTATTTCTGCCCGGAAAATCATGTGCACAGTTTTTGTAGTACTATGTGACAGTAAAGGAGTATTGCTAGTGGAGTTTCTGCCTCGTAATGAGACAATCAATGCTACCATTTGTTCCTGCACTTGAAGAAACACCTGGGCGGTCGGCTTCTTCAAGACGATAACGAAGTCAAAACATTTGTGATGCAGTGGTTAATAAGTCAGGCAGCAGAATTTTTTGAAGAGGGTATTCAAAAACTGGTGCCGCGTTATGACAAGTGCCTCAAAATTCATGGAAATTATGTAGAAAAGTAGATTAAGGTACAGGCTTTCATGTAAAAATAAAATTATATATCTTGCATAAGTAAGAAATAGCGTTGGGCAGTTTCTTGTCGTTTCAGTCTTGTGTGCGGATTCCAAGTTAGTCGTTTGTCAAGTAGGAGTCCTAGATAGCGAATCTGTTCAACCGGGACTAGCGGAATAATATTAAAGGGCAGGATGTCGTTGGTTTACGACGAAGGGTAAAGGTAATTTGGTGGAATTTGTTGGATATTATATATATAATATATATATATATATATATATATATATATATATATATATATATATTATATATTATAATATATTGTTTATATATATATATCTTTTTTTTAATTCCAAAACGGTACTTACTTAAAAAACATGCCTCTTATAATAAGTGAAAGCATTCCATCAGTGTCCATGTGTGTGTGTAAGTTTCCATTGTTACTTAATCTATCTAAAAAAAAAATTCTACGAAACTCATTGTAATTATTTTTTAAACCAGAAATTTAACTTTTACTTCTATTACTGTTACTTACATCAATATATAGGTAAGAAAAATTAGTGCGATCGTGAAATTTAGGGTCCTTTAAGTCCAAATAACCATTTTCCCCAAAAAGGTCTGTCTTAGAGTATTTGGTTAGCTCAAAGTTTCATAAAACTGAAATTTCATATTTTAAAAGCGAATATGCCTGAGATGTTACTGTACCTTTTTTCATCATAATCGGCAAACTAAAAGAGCTACATAATACTATGCTATAGAACTTTTTTACGATTTTCTCAAAAAGATTCGATCTTGATAAAAAAAATATAAGTAAAATTTAAGAGGGTTTAATATCATGTAGATTTCATTCTTATTGTAATAGTATGACAGGACTTTACTCCTAATTATTTTTATTTTTATCCTCTAAAGTATCTTTAATTTTGTAGATTTCAAAAAAATAACCATCAGTATAAGTTTTCAACCCATATTGATTCAAGTATTTCTTACTTTAAGTAAAGACATCTTTTATTCTTTTAGTTATATATTTCGTCTAGTTTCTACAATTACTTAATTTAAAAGTAAGACAAGTGAAGATTGAGGTTTAGACAAGTTGAACTTTTATTTTAGTTTTATTATTTATTCTTGATAAATAAATAAGAAAATTTATGAAATATATAGTTGGGGAAAGCATTATGATCTTGTTAAATGTGTCTCATGGTTTAAATGAACTAAAAAAAAAAATTGTTATAAAGGAAATATTAAAAATATATATATGGGTCAATCCATTGGAAATCGTCGAGACCTTGCTGCTTAGGTAATGTGTTGTAAGGACCAAAATTATATATTGTAGAATACTCTCATCATCAATTTCGTTTTTGCTTGGTTCTTAAATATGCAAAATTACCGGAGTTATTTTAACAGTCAAGATAATTTTATAACTCCGGAACCAGCATAGTATCAAAGAACAAATTTATATCACTCAAACTCATCTTATAGGTGAGTAATTTGTATAAGTTTCATAATTTTTCACTCAGTCCCCTTTGAGATATTTTCGTGTAAACATCGCGAAAAATGAATTTTCGCCGATATTGAAAATTCATATACTTGGGTTGTTTCACATGAAATGTCCGTTTTTATAGTTTCTGAAATACATAAAGGATTTTTCAGGTCTCTGTTGTTTTCTTCCGAATGTTTACATATTTAAAGTAAACAGTTACTAATCCTCTACCTTTGTATTATAAACATTAGCTTCCCAATCAGTTTACCTATTTTTTAGTATACCTCTAAATATGAACATGGAAACACTCGATTTTCGAGTAATATTTTGGTGCGAGTTTAAAATCGGCCATTCAGCAGCTGAGGCCGCTAGAAATATTTGAAAGGCGTTTGGGGAAGAGAGTGTTGATGAACGGACCATTCACTGTTGGTTTGCTAAGTTTTCAGCTGGGGATACCGACTTGGAAAACTTGCCCCGAGGAAGACCTCCGTCCGTAATAGACAACGATGTCCTCAAACATACAGTAGAAGGAAACCCCTACCAAACAGTTAAGGACTCTCAGCACAAGAGTATTGGGAAAGTAAAAAAGCTCGATACATGGGTACCTCATGAACTCACTGAGCGGCAGCAAGACCTCATGTTTCAAAACATACCGTGCAAAAATTGAAAGAACTGGGCTACGAAGTTCTTCCGCACCCACCATACTCTCCCGAGTTGTCTCCAACAGATTACCACCTGTTTGGGAATTTAGACAACTTCGTCAAACGAAAAATTTTTGAAAATTATGATCAAGTGAAAAGTGCGTTTTTAGATTTTGTTTAACTTCAAAGCTCAGACTTTTTCATTTCGGGGATAAAAAAGTTGGTTTCACGTTGGGAAAAATGTGTAGAAAAAGAAGGTAAATACTTTGAATAAAATTATCTTGTTTTCATATCGTATTTTAATAAAATACCTTTACCTTGACGGACATTTCATGTGACACAACCCAATAAATACGTATTGTATAAATGGTATGTATTGTAAAACGTGACGAAGAACTACGAAAGCACCATGCTATGACATAAATTTTCATTTTTGACAAAACTTGATTAGCAAAAGAAATTATAAAGATTGATAAAGAATATTTGCGAGTTCGTGTTTAAGCTTTCAGAAAACGGCCTCAGTCTCATGAAGTGTAATATAAACGGTTGCCTTGAAGCCTGCTAAAGGAATAGTGACAAGCCAGCCGGGTTCGGTTTAAAGCATGTATTTTTATGTTGATATGGTGCTCGGGGTGGGAGCAAGGGTGTTGTTGGCCGGATTACATATTCAATGTGTGTACTCCCACCGCCCAGATTACTAGTGTCATTTTTAACCCCCTCCTCATCCCAAGAGGCCCCTCGTAAAATGTACATTGCCCTGCTAGGTCCCAACTAATAAGGCACCTGGGAAGTACTGATGACCTCTTTCAAGGTTTTTACAGGTGGGAGGGAATTATAAAACACCGTTTGTAAAAGGGCTCTTAAGGATAATTTATTTTTTAATTTTCATTAACGTTATATGGAATGCTATCTTGATCCCCTTCTTAAAAAATAAGGTAGTGGCAACACACTACTTCCACTCGGAATTTAAAATTAATTATGAATGTATTATTCGGAACAACCTCTTCTTTTTATGTATATATATATATATATATATATATATATTTTTTTATATATCAGCCATTGAAGAATGGTGACAAAACTGGAGAATCAAAATAAATTCTAATAAATCCCATCAAATAACCTTCACTCTACGTCGTAAGCCTATGGCTTCCTGCCCCACCGTATCCTTTAACAATATCCTAATTACTGCTGTTGAACAGATTCGGTACTTAGGACTCCACCTCGACTAACGCCTTACATGGAATCCTCATACTGGACTGAAACGACAGGAAACTGCTCGTAGATACAGATTACTACAACACTTACTCGACAAACGCTCAAAACTTCCTACTTACTACAAAAAACTCATTTATATGACAATTATCAGGCCTATTTGGAACTATGTCTTTGAGCTATAGGGGTCTACTAAACCATCGAATTCCTCTCGCATCCAATCCTTACAGACCAAAATCCTTCGTAAAACCCTCAATGCTTCTTACTTTATTACTAATAAAATCAGCAATAAAGACCTAAATATCCCATTTGTTGAAGACTTGGCCCGTTACAGATATACCTCTTTCCATTCCAAACTCCCTGCCCACTCAAACCCGCTTATCCGTGACCTCTCCTGCATATCTATTCCCGACAATCCACCGAGGCGCCTTAAAAGAAGTTGGCCAAGAGACCTCCTAACTAAATTAGACATTGGAGTGCTACCAATGGGTAGTTTCTTCTCAGGACTACCATTTATTCTAATCATATATAAAACCTATTTACTTGTTGTATTTATCGAATACAGTTGTAAATTTCTTTAAATAAATAAAAATAAAAAAATGTTTTTTTACTATAACATATATAAACTATGATTATAACACTGTTACGTTTCGAGGTACTTCTTATGCCTCATCTTCAGATCTTTAAAAATCATCTAAAATACAATTCAATAAATATTATAAGCAACCATACAAACAATAACAAACATTATCAATAATTTAGAATTCATTTATCACTTAAATTATTTACAATCTGTTTATAAAAAAACTTTATTAAAATTCTACTTACATAATTTCCATATTATATCATAATATAGGTCATTCAATAATGTAATATTATTCATATTTAGTCCCTATATATGAATTATCCTGTCAGTCTGTTAAAATAATCTATTATTTCACCATCACATAATAATTCTTATAACATTTTGCTGCCAGACAATTAATTGAGACTTTGATTTCCAAAATATATTATATCCAATTTAGAAAATGTGTTTATTATTGGACCAATTTACTTGATTTTTGTTATTTATTAAAATCTTTATAGTGATATCAAGTTATTTTACGAAATTATCGCACTTTTCCAATTAATTTTTCGTCTGACAGGACTTAAATACTCAATATTTTATTTTTAATCCTCTAAAGTAGCGTTAGTTGTGTAGGTTTCAAAAAATTAACTATATCATTTTATTAGCATTGATAAAAAAACACTTAACCATTTTTCAATTGTATGTTTATACAAGTTGAACTAATTTGATAACCATCTAAAGGAGAGGATGGCAAAAATATTTTTTTAAGGTATCTTTTTTTCGGCTTGTTGTACATAAGAACAGTTATATAAATGTATAATATACCGTTGTACATAAGAACAGTTATATAAATGTATAATATACCGTTGTACATAAGAACAGTTATATAAATGTATAATATACCGTTGGAAATCTTTAATTTAAGTGATTATTGTTGTACATAAGAACAGTTATATAAATGTATAATATACCGTTGTACATAAGAACAGTTATATAAATGTATAATATACCGTTGGAAATCTTTAATTTAAGTGATTATTGTTGTACATAAGAACAGTTATATAAATGTATAATATACCGTTGTACATAAGAACAGTTATATAAATGTATAATATACCGTTGGAAATCTTTAATTTAAGTGATTATTGTTGTACATAAGAACAGTTATATAAATGTATAATATACCGTTGGAAATCTTTAATTTAAGTGATTATTGTTGTACATAAGAACAGTTATATAAATGTATAATATACCGTTGGAAATCTTTAATTTAAGTAATTATTGTTGTACATAAGAACAGTTATATAAATGTATAATATACCGTTGGAAATCTTTAGTTTAAGTGATTATTGTCCATAAAAATGTTGTCTTGTTATATTAATTTATCTATACATTGTTTGGTCGTTAGTAGTCAGTAATTAACTCAACGTCTCCTAAAGGAGTGAATAAGACTCCTCTACCATTTTAGTATATTATTTTAAATATGTTTTTAATATAAAATAATCTGTATACGTATAATTTTTTTTTCTTCTATTTGTATGTAATTCGACATTATCATTGTTTGTTGTAAATACTGTATGAATGTGGTCTCATATCACTATAAATATTGTTCATTTTAAAACAATAATTGTGATATATCTTTATAAATATCTTAATTAAATAAAGTATGTTCATTTTTTTTATAGCAAGATTTGTTTCCGACAACACATAACTTACTTTGGTTAATAAAATCAATTTAGGAACTAATAAATAGACTTCAAAAATGTTTTAGATTAAATTAATGTAACAATATAACATTTTTATGGACAATAATCACTAAAAATTTATGCGCAATTCGTCACTCTACATTAGCTTCCACAACCGGGTATGCGAGTTAATATTCTTCCTTAGATCTTTAAACTCCCCCAACGGTATATAATACATCTTATTCCTACATTAAAATTTTTGTTTCCAAATAAAAATTTGTGGGCATTCGTTTCAAGATTTCTAAGTATCTTAAAACTAATGATACCTGAATAATAAAAAAAAAAACCTGCCCGCCGTATGCGGGTTTCCTCTCAATCTACTGGACCATTTTTTCCGAAATTCGGCCAAAAAATACCAGGGGATCCAACGATGATGCTATCTCCTGGACGTTGATATCAGCCGATCCGTTTTAAAATGGCGGTCGATGAAAAAATAATTAATTCAATAACTCAGTTATTTTTGAAGATTAATTTTTTTTTTTTTTTTTATTCGTATGTATTACAATTTGTCACAATGGACAATAATAATATTGCTAAAGGATCCCATTCATACAATATTTACAATAATAAACAAAAGAAATGTCAAATTACATAAAATGAAACCAAACTAAATAAACGTATACAATAACGAAATTTGTAGATAAAATAAATACAAATCGATGAAGTCAACATATAAATAAACAAAAAACAAAACATTTCACATATTTTTGAAGATAGAAAAAAATGTCATTTCGTATATTTTTTAACTGGGAATCGAGATGAAAATGCTGGTTCTCTTCCAGTTTGAATTGTATACTGTTGGATTGTGTCACATGAAATCTCCGTTTTTTGAGGACATCGTTGTCTATTACGGATGGAGGTCTTCCTCGGGGCAAATTTTCCAAGTCGGTATCCCCAGCTGAAAACTTAGCAAACCAACGGCGACTGGTCCATTCATCAATACTCCCTTCCCCAAACGACTTGCAAATATTTCTAGCGGCCTCAGCTGCTGAATGGCCGAGTTGAAACTCGTACAAAATATTACTCGAAAATCACGTGTTTCCATGTTCATATTTGGAGGTATACTAAAAAGTGGGTAATTGATTGGGAAGCTAATGTTTATAATACAAAGGTAGAGGAATTAGTAACTGTTTACTTTAAATATGTAAACATTCAGAAGAAAACAACAGAGACCTGCAAAATCCTTTATGTATTTCAGAAACAATAAAAACGGACATTTCATGTGGAAAACAACCCAATAGTTACAAGATGAGTCAATTGTTAAGAAACCTTTGAACGAGAATGGCGACTTGAATTTAGAATAAAAACAATAATTAATAACGTCCTTAAAATATTAAAATCTGGAATATCCTTTTGCGATATTGAAAATTGTCCTTTTAAGTGTTGTAATCCTAGTTACTAATGAAATATTTCGATTCATATCCTTTTCTAAAGGGAATCAATTCAAAAGTGGTTATTCTCTTCCAGTTTGAATTGTATTCTAGTTACAACTTATATTTTGTATCAACAATGGCCTCTCTAAAGATTTTAAGCCTGCTTGCCTCCCTCCCGCTCTTTACCAACGAAAGTTGTGGCTTTCCCTATGTAGATAACTGAATGTATTAATACAAAACTTATATGCTATAAATAAGAGATTGAGACGTAAATATTGCATATTGGTTGCCGGACCCTTGCTTACTCTGTGTAGCGCTTTTCCTAACTTTTAGAAAAATCTGTACATTATTGAATAGTGGAAGTGGTGGAGCTGGAGCCAGCCAATCCAGACTTGGGATACAAACGGCTGGGACATCAGTAAAAGTCGGCCAAAAATTGGAAAGCTTTGTCAGGCAGAACGCCACCGTCTCGTCCCTTTCCTACTCCTGGATTTCTCCTTTACAAAAGCTTTGCGATCCCTTACCACTCAATTAGTGAAGGGTATATTAACAATGCCTAGAATCACAGACAAAATTGATATTATTGGTTAAATGCGTGGATGATTTATATTAATAAAAATTGAGACGTTGATTTCCAAAAGGTACTATATCCATTCTAGGAAATTTTACAGGAAGCGCGAAAATCTCTCATTTCCATATTATTAAACTAGCTAATTTCGGTCTTTTAGAATTAAAATATTTTTTTATTTATTTATAGTAATTTACAACTGTATTAATGAACACAATAAGTAAATATGAGGAATGAAAAAACAAAAAAAAAAAGTCATGAAAATGTCTTGAGAAAGAACTACCCAGTGGTAGCACTTTACTAACTATTTTAACTCAGTAGGTCCCGAGGCCACCTTCTTTCAGTCGCCTTGGAGGGTTATCAGGGATATCTAAGGAAGATAAATTACGGACAAATGGATTTGTATGGACAGGGAGTTTAGAATGAAAAGAGGAGTATCTGTAAAGGGCCATGTCCGCAACAAATGGGATGTTAAGGTCATTATGAATGAGTTGATTTATAACAAAATAGAAGCATTCAGGATTTTGGATTGTAAGGACTGGATGCGGGAGGATTAGATGGTTTCGTAGAGCCCCAAAGCTCGATTCCATATGTCCAAATAGGTCTGATAATAGTGATGTAAATGAGTCTTTTGTAATATACTGGAAGTTTTGAACGTTTGTCTAGTAAGTGTTGTAGTAATCGATATCTTCGAGCAGTTTTTTGTCGTTTCAGTCTTGTGTGAGGATTCCAAGTAAGTCGCTTGTCAAGATGGAGACCTAGGTATCGGATTTGCTCAACAGGAGTAAGGGTAATGTTATTAAAGGATACTAGGGGCAGGAACTAATCGGTTTGGGAAGAAGGGTAAAGGTGATTCATTAAAATATAGAATTATTTTTTTACTATAATTATAACATCATATCAAAGTTATGAAATGAATTTTTTTAGAATGAATTGGAACAAATATAAAGGCGTAATTAGTAGTTTTAGAAAATGACCACATTTCTAAACCGCATTTTTTAAGGACTTGAGAGTTCATTATTTAAAATCGCATAGAATATTTAGATAAAACTAAACGATGAGAATACAAATATGTAAAAAATCAATTTCGTAAAAAATGTCCTTTAGTACCTTTTGGACAGCAACGTCTCAATTGGTGCGGGCAACACAAGACTTTCACTTACCTCCATTTTTAAAATCAATGAAAGAATTTTCAAATACATTTAGAGATAAAAATACGTAAAACTATTAAAGAATTAATTAAATTGAATTTATATAGAAACATGTGTTTTATTAAAAAATCTATTGTTTATTATCTAAATTGAGGGTGTATAGTCGACTGTAGAAACTATTATAGGTGGAATAATCAGGAATCAGTCATTTTTGAAAAGTTTTTTAATTTTGCCAACGTTTCGGCTCAAGCTTGTGAGCCATCATCAGGGCATTACTGAGCCATGTCCAAGCATAAACTATTGAGTTTAAACTTGCAAAAAGCATGAAAAATGTTTTTTATTATAAACAAATTTTATATATATATTAAATCTTCTTGGGGATCTATGTAATCCTTTATATAAATCTATACTAATATTATAACGCTGAAGAGTTTGTTCGTTTGAATGCGCTAATCTCAGAAACTACTTTCGTTCGAATTGAAAAATTCTGTTTTTGTTGGATAGTCCATTTAATGAGGAAGGCCATAGGCTATATAACATCACACTGCGACCAATATGCGTGAACAATAAGTAGAAAAGCTGAGAAAAAACGGGGAAAATTAACCTCGCATCCCAATGATTCCAAATGATTTACCTTTTAATTTAAAAATAATTCAATTTCCTGTTAATTTATCTTTTGCCGTAACAATTAATAAATCACATTGGTAAACATTTAATCATGTAGGAATCGATTTATGTCAATATCGAGTTGAGGAGAAAATCAGTACGTTCTTCGGCCACAAGAAAATAGAACTAAAAATGTCATTTACGCCGAAGTACTTAGTACAGAATGTCTACTGTACTGCTTACACAGTAAGCCAATGAACACCCATGAGGACGAATAACAGTGAGCTATGAAGTGAAGTGATGGGTTATATGTAAAAAAGTGTTTTTAAAGAAATAAGTCTTGAAAATGGGAAAACAGCCCCGAAACGTTAATAGATATGAATGCTAATGAAATAAAGTAATTGATAGACAAAAGGAAGTTAATGTGTGCTCATTTAAGTGTTTATATTAAGGAAAACTTCCAAAAAAAAAATTAAAAAAGAAAATAAACTTCTTAATAGCGATCATAATAATATAAATTGACGCAGATAAAGTCGCGAGCAACAGCTAGTATGTACATAAACATTCATAAATATAATGTTTTTTTTTTTTTTTTGTTTGGTAATTATAAAACGTACATATTAATAGAATTAAAAATTAAGTAATTAATAGACATTTAAAATCATGTAATCAAGGATTAGTTCTTTGGTCAATAACATAGATTGCTTTTCGTATCAATATCAACATAGGATTCACTTCATTAAGGAATGGATTTAGAAAGATCAAAGGATTGGGAATATAAATAAAAGATAAATATTTCTAACCTAACCACACACTCCATATATATACTCCACACATTTAAAAAAAATACTGATGTTACTAAATTGGCTGGTATCTCCAATATCTAAATAAAAACTTTTAATTAAAATGTAATCTTGTAACTGAAAATAAATGAATGAGTAATGATAAAATTTTCAATTTATTAAAATGTGCTTTATAATTATGATATAGGGAGTCAGAAGTGAAATTTTTATTATAAAAAATATGAATATATTTTTATTTTAAATTCAAATAATATTCTAAAACTTTAGAGGGGTCTTATTCACGACTTTAAGATATTTTTAGGAGACTGTGAGTTAATTACTGAGTTTCAACCACCAAGTTTATCCCCTAATGAATCTCAGGTACTTATTTTACGCCTGAGTGAACCCGGGAAGCGTAGTCAAAACTCGTTTTCTTATCTTTGCCCACCGAGCTACCTTCTTCCATTATTCTTGTAACTAAATTTATTCTTGTAAGTATGAATTAATTTTATAAATAACAAACAATTATAATAAACCTTACTTAATGTTTAACGCATAAAAAACAAAAATAAATAGATATTAACAATTAAAAAAAAAGTATATCGACTTTAAGAACGTACGTAGAATTAATATCACAATTATTAAACACAAGTAGGTTTAATTGTTAATTATTTTTAATAAATATTTTCATAATTATTTCAAAAGAATAAATCGATCAAGAAACATTTAAACCAAATAAATAATAAATTATTAAATATATTTCAAACTATTATGTAATAACCATTCCAAAAATATCTGGTGCCCACAATAAACATCAACAATATCAATCGAGCCCCTGCATCAAATCAAGTTTTAAATAAATTATTACAAAACTATATAAAAACCTGTACCTCTACAACGCATGAAGGGTCTTGGGCTCAGTACGATTAGAGATTTGTACTATTGGGTTGATGCAAAATTAATGCAGGTTTCCTCTATTGCAATATCTTAATTCCAATTGTGTAAACAAAGCTAATCCTAACATTGATCATTATTATACCAAAACAAACCTTATCTAATACCCTCTCTTTCACCATGAATTTGTTTAGTAAAATCGTTTTGTTCAGTGTGTTCAAAGGTCTTGAATCGAAAATGTCAAAGTGCGATTTTCGTCAAATTTATTTTTACGAATTTAAATTAGGGCGCAGCGCTGCGCAAACGGCTCGTAATATTAATGAAGTGTGGGGTCAGGGGGCTATTAATGAGTGCACGGTGCAGCGTTGGTTCCAGAAGTTTCGCAGAGGAGATTTCGACCTCGAAGACAAGGAAGGTCGGGGCCGTCATCTTGCTCTGGACAACGACCAGCTGAGGTCAAAAGTGGAAGAAGACCCAACCAAAACCACACGAGAAATGGCGGCGGAACTCGGAACTCAAAAATTGCAACGTCTTTGCCCAGCATTGATGAATCGGAAGGGGCCGATCCTGCTCCACGATAACGCCAGACCACACGTTGCACAACCAACGCTTCGACGACTGCACGAGTTGGGCTACGAAGTTCTCCAACATCCGCCTTATTCACCTGACCTCTCTCCTACAGACTTCCACTTTTTCAGGCATCTGGACAACTTTTTGAGGGAGAAAAATTTTCAAAACCAGGACGACATTGAAAATTCTTTTCGTGATTTCATTGAGTCCAGGGATTCGGATTTTTTTTCTGGTGGAATAAGAAAGCTTGTTGAACGTTGGCAAAAGTGCATTGATTCAGATGGAAATTATTTTGATTAAATATATATGGTTAAAGTAAAGATATGGCGTATTTACAATACCTACTAAAAACCTGCATTAATTTTGCATCAACCCAATATTTCTAGGCCAACGGCAGTGCAATGAGGTGATTGGGCCAAGGCCACACCTAGCCGTCAGGTTTCTCCCTCCCCTACCCCCAATTCTTCGGTTACCCATTTTTTAGAAGGTGGTACAAAATTATATAAAGTTAAAAAATCTGGTGCGGGCAACACAAGACTTTCACTTATCTCCATTTTTAAAATCAATGAAAGAATTTTCAAATACGTTAGAGAAAAAAATACCTCAAACTATTAAAGAATTAATTAAATCCAATATATATAGAAACGTGTGTTTTATTAAAAAATCTATTATCTTATTATCTATAATGATCAGTTAGTTTTATCCTCTTTTCATCACTCTCTATTAACTTTTAAAAGCTTGAGTATGAGATAATATTTTATGTAAAATTTTTAGCTTTCCAACGGTATATCATACATGTATATTACTGCTCTTATGTTCAAAAACAAAAAATAGCATTAAAAAAATATTTTTTTCTGTTTTCTCCTTTAGTTGGGTATCGAATTCATTCAATTTATATATTTACCTGTTTTTCATCAGTGGTAACAAGATAATATAGTTATTTTTATAGAGTCAACAAAATTAAAGGTACTTTAGAGAAAGAAAATTTAAAATATCGGCATTTAAGCCCTGTCAGACCATTTTTATCCAAATGAAACCTAAATGATATTTAAGCCCATTAAATTTTACATCGATATAGCGAGTTTAATCAAAATTGTTGGAACAGTTTTCGAGAAAATCGAAAAAAGGTGCAAAATGCATGGTATAAAGTGGCTCTTCTGGTAAGCACATTTTGATGAAAAAGGTTTTGTAACGTCTCGTTCGTATATTTGTCTTAAATATGAAATTTCAGTTTCATAGGACTTACGGTTTCCGCCCGGGGGTTACCACACACACTCACACAGACCTTTTTGCGGGTCCTAGTTTAAGCCTAATTTTCGGAATTTATTCTATCCAAAAGCAATTTTTTTTTTCTTTTTATTTATAAAAATAGTAAAATTGATGTTAAGTAGTGGGTGAGTGATAGTCGTGTGTTGCTCGCTCCAATATTTTTATTATATATGAAAATCACCGTGAGCTAGAGCTATATTATACTCCTAAAATTGAACAATACGTGGAATTAATAATATTTATGGTAATACACTCACAAAAATAAAATAAAATAAGCCTAAAAAATATACATGGCGTCGCTTGAGTAATTTAAAAGTTTACACAGTTATAAAGAGTAACTACAGAGCCAATTTGGCCCCGATATTTTTCGATACGCCGTGAAATGTTTCGACTCCCTTCGCTGATAGCTATTCTTGGAAGGGGTAGGTTTGTTGCCTTTTTGGTGTCAGAGTTTATTGAATCTGTTAGGGGTGAAAATTACTTATATAAGCTGTTATATTATCGACAAGCCATGACAGATACTTTGATGCTTGGGATCAAACTCAATCTCAGCGGCTTAATCATGTTTTTCTTCCTATTTCCTACGAAAGAGAGTGAACGTTGCAAATCAGATTCTCTACCATGGTTTGGACGGGTTTCGTAAAAACTGAGGGAAATTGTTTGACGCGCCAAGCTTATATGACGTTGGCTTTTTCAAAAATATATTAAAATTTATTTATAGCAATGAACCTATATTAATCATAAATACTATATGAAACTAGTGTACTATATGAAACTAGTATACTATATGAAACTAGTATACTATATGAAACTAGTATACTATATGAAACTAGTATACTACATGAAACTAGTATACTAAATGAAACTAGTATACTATAAGAAGCTAGTATATTATATGAAACTAGTACATTATAAGAAGCTAGTATACTATATGAAACTAGTACATTATAAGAAGCTAGTATACTATATGAAACTAGTACATTATAAGAAGCTAGTATACTATATGAAACTAGTACACTATAAGAAGCTAGTATACTATATGAAACTAGTAAACTATATGAAACTAGTATACTATATGAAACTAGTATACTATATGAAACTAGTATACTATATGAAACTAGTACACTATATGAAACTAGTATACTACATGAAACTAGTATACTAAATGAAACTAGTACACTATAAGAAGCTAGTATATTATATGAAACTAGTACATTATAAGAAGCTAGTATACTATATGAAACTAGTACATTATAAGAAGCTAGTATACTATATGAAACTAGTACACTATAAGAAGCTAGTATACTATACGAAACTAGTATACTATATGAAACTAGTATACTACATGAAACTATTATACTACCTGAAACTATTATAATATATGAAACTAGTATACTAAATGAAACTAGTACACTATCAGAAGCTAGTATACTATATGAAACTAGTATACTACATGAAACTATTATACTACATGAAACTAGTATATTATATGAAACTAGTATACTATATGAAACTAGTGTACTATATGAAACTAGTATACTACATGAAACTAGTATACTATATGAAACTAGTATACTATATGAAACTAGTATACTACATGAAACTATTATACTACCTGAAACTATTATACTACATGAAACTAGTATATTATATGAAACTAGTATACTAAATGAAACTAGTACACTATAAGAAGCTAGTATACTATATGAAACTAGTACATTATAAGAAGCTAGTATACTATATGAAACTAGTACATTATAAGAAGCTAGTATACTATATGAAACTAGTACATTATAAGAAGCTAGTATACTATATGAAACTAGTACACTATAAGAAGCTAGTATACTATACGAAACTAGTATACTATATGAAACTAGTATACTACATGAAACTATTATACTACCTGAAACTATTATACTATATGAAACTAGTATACTAAATGAAACTAGTACACTATCAGAAGCTAGTATACTATATGAAACTAGTATACTACATGAAACTATTATACTACATGAAACTAGTATATTATATGAAACTAGTATACTATATGAAACTAGTGTACTATATGAAACTAGTATACTACATGAAACTAGTATACTATATGAAACTAGTATACTATATGAAACTAGTATACTACATGAAACTATTATACTACCTGAAACTATTATACTACATGAAACTAGTATATTATATGAAACTAGTATACTAAATGAAACTAGTACACTATAAGAAGCTAGTATACTATATGAAACTAGTACATTATAAGAAGCTAGTATACTATATGAAACTAGTACATTATAAGAAGCTAGTATACTATATGAAACTAGTACATTATAAGATAAACTAGTACGTTGCAAATCAGATTCTCTACCATGGTTTGGAGGGCTGCTTAAAAACTGAAGAAAATTGTTTGACGCGCCGAACTTATATGACATTGGCTTTTTCAAAAATATATTAAAATTTATTTATAGCAATCAACCTATATTAATCATCAATTATAAATAAAAGGTAAATGTTATAAAATAATTTAATTAGACTAATTGTTAGGAATATGCTACTTCAAACAACTAAAAAATGTAATATATGTGATTTAATTTACTGAAACTGAATAAGCAAGTCCTGCAGAAAAGTCTGTGTGTGTTGTAATTCTAGCTCGAAAATGGTTAGTTGAAAGAAATTGGAATTTTATATTTTAGAAGCGTATTTGCCTGAGATCTTACAACTTTTTCGTCAAAATAGACCAACCAGAAGAGCCCTTTTATACTATGCATTATAGATTTTCTCAAAAAGCCTCTAACAATTTAGATTAAACTGGCTTCATCGCCGTAAACTTAAATGAGCTCTGGTATGTAGTAGCTTTCATTCTGATCCAAATAGTCTGATAGAGCTTAAACGCCGATAATTTTCTTCCTGTAAAGTACCTTTAATTTTTTACATAATAAAAAATTAACAATATCATGTAATCAGCATTGATAAAAAACGGGTAGATATATCAGTCGAACGAATTCCATAAACAGGAGACAACAGCAAAAATCTTTGTTAATTTATATGGATTTTTTATTTTTTGAACCTAAGAACAGTAAAATACCGTTGGAAATCTGATACGCAATCTTACGCAATTATTTTTATTCTTAAGGGATTAAGTGACCCAGAATAAAATTTTGTTTTCATTTCATTCACAAAGATATTGGGTTGTAAAATATGTTGCTAGCCTTGTTCATTATTTTAATTTAATCCTCTTTGTGGTTATTTAATCGTGTTTACATATTCTAAAAAGGGATAAATTAAGGGGAGTTTATGCATCCGTTTAATCGAGATCCCTCATATTTATGTGGTATTTTGCTTGCTCAAAACGGAAGAGAAAAATAATTCATTTTCGTCATTTAATGATTTTTTATTTCCGAAAAGGAATATCCCACGAACGGTTAACGAAATTTGCAGTGTGTATTTCTTACCGTCCATTATCGGTTTGCTAGGTTCAGAATCGAACAATTTGACTTTTTTTTTATTTATTTATAGTAATTTACAACTGTAATAAAGAATACAATAAGTAAATGTGTCGTATGAAAATAAAAAGTCTTAAAAATAAAAATAAAATGGAAAGAGGAGTATCTATCACGGGCTATGTCTGCAACTAATGTCATGTTTAGGTCATTATGGAGGAGTTGATTTGTGACAAAATAAGGAGCATTCAGGATTTTGCGAATGATTTTGGATTGTAAGGACTGGATGCGGGAGGAATTAGATGGTTTCGAAGAGCCCCAAAGCTCGATTCCATATGTCCAAATAGGTCTGATAATTGTGATGTAGATGAGTCTTTTGTAATATACTGCAAGTTTTGAACGTTTGTCTAGTAAGTGTTGTAGTAATCGATATCTTCGAGCAGTTTCTTGTCGGTTCAGTCTTGTGTGAGGATTCCAAGTAAGGTGCTTGTCAAGATGGAGACCTAGGTATCGGATTTGTTCTACAGAAGTAAGGGTAATGTTATTTAAGGATACTGGGGGCAGGAAGACAACGGTTTGCGACGAAGGGTAAAGGTGATTTAGTGGGATTTGTTGGGATTTATTTTAATCCTTCAATTTTGACATCATTCTTCAATGGCTGTGATGTGGGACTGAAGGGTTTGGGATGCAGTAGTTTGATCATTATGGACGGATAAGACACACGTGTCATCAACATCAGTATTGAGGACAGTGTGAGGATGGAGTGGAATGTTAGCTGTATAAAGGGAGTAGAGGATAGGACCTAAGATACTACCTTGAGACACTCCAGCAGATAGGGAGAATGTGGATGAGTAGGAAAAGTTATGGTTTACCTTGAAGGTTCTGCCAGTATGGTAGGAACGCATTAATAGGAAATATGTAGGAGTGAGGAATTGACGGAGTTTGTAAAGCAGTCCCTAGTGCCAGACACAATTTGACTTAACATACGAAAGCGCTCGGGTCTTCTTTCAACTGTTCATGTTGACCAAATTCTCAAAATTGCCTGATGATGGCAACATGTGATATATAAAAATGGTTCATATATAATTTATTTAAAATATTTACAAGAATCTTAAGTTTTTATTGAAATCACCAGTACAAACTTATTTCACAACCCAATTGGTAGGTATTATTAGTAGGTTGGTAGGTAAGTCTGTTAAAATTAAATGTTGATATCATTATGTTTTGATAATTGCATTGTTGAGGCTGATAGGCAGAGCTTAACAACTTCTAACTGCTTATAAAAGTGAAGAAATGTGAAGCAAGCTACTTGGGTGACCGCTTATTAGAGTACGTGAGGCCCGTCAGCCTAATGGAGGCGATTGACAAGTGGATTGATGGTCCTATCCCGTGTACCTTGATCGCGAATCGCGTTTCGGTCTTCCAGAATGTAAAATAGTTCCCTGGAGGTTCGGTTAATGGGCGGTCATGATTCGAGAAAGAAATATCAATCCTTGACGCCTGCTGACTCCGCAATGGCATCTCTGGATTTAGATCGATCTGTCACTGTCCATGAAACCGAGTAAGAGAAGTTGAAAGTAGAATTGGGTTCAAATTGACCATGGTCCGGAGCAAAGCGAGGTGAGCCCTTTTAGACTTCTGCACTAATAGTACGTGAGCGAGCTACCTTCTCGACAATTCATTTCAGTATTTTAAAATATCTCTTTTCTTATTAAATATTGATAATGTTGAGCCGTGCCTGGTTGCTGGTGCTGGCATTCGCACTCTTTGCTACTGTGCGTCCTCTTTGCACAATCAAAAATGTTATATTTATTATATCTAAACTCTAATCATCTTTGTTTTTTAAAATATTTCTGTACCGAAATTAATTTTGGTTAATATTTTCGAATCATGAAAAAGAAAATTAAAAGTACTTTATATGAGTACTTTTCTGGTAGGTCAATTTTTAATGGAAAATTGCTGTGAAATCCAAGGCATATCAAAAGTTGATATGGTTCCATTCATTCATTCATTGTACATATCTCTTTTTCTTAAGGGACTCTGTTCCAAAATGAAAATTATTTTCTATTCTATTCTAATATGCATTATTTCAATAAAATAATCTAATATGTCATTTAACTAGATATCCTAAAGACAATCAGACTTCTAAAGTGGGAATAGGCTAATAGTTTTCTGCATGTAGAAAATATATTAGCTTGAAAAAGGGTGGGGGGGGGGGAGGATAGGAATTTTAGCAATTGATACGGTAGCAATGGCATTCACCTCCACTCGTGGATTTAACAGATAAGGACGAATCCCGAGGGAAGAGTTTTATCTCGACTCCGGTGGTGGCCCAGTAAGCCCATCTCAATTATACACTCCTGGATATCGTGATGCTATCGCTTTCCGTGTTGAGGCGAGTTTGAAACCACTATTTCCGAATTTTCGAAGAAGGTTTACCAGATAACTAGAAAATATTTAAGTCTGTTAGTCGTTGTAAAATTTACACCGATCGCGGGGCTATCTGCAGTATTTTATATATCGAATTTAGAGAGGAGATAAAGTATTTTGCCAATCCTTACGTTGAAAAAAGTAGAATAGAAAAAAAAATGGGACTGCGACCTGTGAGAATAATAGTTATTTATAGTTAAAATGTACAATACGTCTGATCAACACGCAAAAGAAACATAATTAATTATTACTTACAATGTTGAAAGAAGAAAAAAACTCGTACTATAATTAATTAAAAATAAATAAACTTCTGAAGACAAATGTGTTCAACAAAATAAATAATAACTAAATTGAAAACAAAATTTAAATTTGGGAAGTCAAATCACAGGCATTGAGGAATGGTGTCAGAATTTGAGGATTAAAATAAATCCAAACAAATCCCACCAAATTACCTTTACCCTTTCTCGCAAACTGATGACTTCCTCCTCATTTGTATCCTCTAATAATAACCTATTCATACCTGTAGAACAAATACGATACCTAGGACTCCATCTTGACAAACGTCTTACAAGGAATCCTCATACGAGACTTAAACGACAAGATACTGCTCGACTGTGCGACAAACGATCGAAACCTCCAATGTATTACAAAAAGCTCATTTATGATACCATCGTCCGACCCTTCTGGACATATGGAATCGAGCTTTGGGGCTCTATTAAACCATCTAATTCCTCCCGCATACAATCCTTACGATCCAACATCCTTTGTAAAATCCTATATGCCCCATATATCGTCACAAATATAATCATCCATAATGGCATGGGCAACAATAGATACACTTCTTTTAATTCTTAACTCCCAATCCACACAAATTCCCTTGTCCCCAACTTATCATTTCCATCTATTTCTTATAGCCCTCCAAGGCTATTAAAAAGAAGGTGGTCTCGAGACCTATTAACTTGAGAAAAATATGAATTTGAATGAGGTTAATGAAGCAACATGGCGAATGTAGGTTGGTAGAGAATTCCAGGGGGTAGTAGAGCGGTCAATATAGGCCACAAGTTTTAGTTCTGTGGGTAGGAACGTAAAGCTCAGAATGACTAGATCTTTTTTCAAGTGAGTGGACTGAGGATTTAAATTAAAGGAGACTATGGATGGACTATATCCATATAAAGAAATTTTGCAGGAAAGCATTTATTTATTATTGAACCAATTTACTTGTTATTTTTCTTCAATTCAAACATTTTTATTAGGTAATATTACAATTTGTGTCACTCAGGTTAGTAATAAAAATGCAACATTATCACATATATACGATATTTAAAAAACTATGATACAAAATGTATGCTAGGAAAAGTCAATAAAACATACGCAAAGTATTTTTTTTTTTGCGAGGTGGGGGGTGGGTTACTCATTACTTATATGCATTTACAAGACTTTTTGGCATACCTGAATTTGTCATTTCTTTCCCTTTCTGCTCCACGAAAAAAAAAAAAAAAACCCTCTTTAGTAGGTACTATGGCGACGTAAAACAGGTGATTTTCCTTAATAATAATAGGCTTGCCGAACCCGAAGGTTCACCTACAAAGACTCGTCCAATGTTCGCCGGTCAAGCCCAAGCCCCCGAGATCAGCCTTAATGCAATTCCTCCAAAGCAGTCCCCACCCGGAGACCCGAACGGGGGACTAGTTTACTTCCGGACCATGGGCGTTTTACCTTAGAGGAATCCATGACTGTTTGTGGCATTTTGTGAACTAAAATATGTGAGTAGGGCGTTCAAACCTACGTCACACCCCCCAGCAAGCCTGGAGGGCCGCTCTCATTGTTGGTCAGCGATTCCATCGGACTTAGCCGGGAGGAGCTTCCGAGGAAATTCCATCGACAATCCCCACATCCGCCACCCGTGTGAAGCTCCCCATACGCGGTAATGAGATCCGCGCGAGGACTTTCCTTAAGGTAAATATAAATGAAAAATATGGAATACAACGGTGTAGTCCATCAACTTTATATTGATTTAAAGAAAGCTTATGATTCCATAGACCGTCAGAAGGATTGTGTTGAGTCTGATCGGTGGTCATTGGAATAATCTGTGTTGGCAGCATTTAGTTGTATCCGCTTCCAGCCTTCAGGTTCGCTAAGCTTATTGTTATTATTATTAATAAAAAAGGTAATTAGCTGAAACCAATGTTCAAATGTTCAAACTCGGTATTTCCTTCTTATAGGGTCGTGTAGAAAAGTCGTTCAACAGTCCCGATTCGTGCATCTTGATTTTATTTCCACTAGATATTTGAAGAGGATGACTGGGAGTATTTTCATAAAAGTAGAATTAGGATACAAATTTTAGGATTCATTGACCTTGAAGCGATGAGGAAGCTGGCAATAGTTATTCATCTGGAAAATAGGCTGTCTTTCAGTTGCTTGGCAAAAAGCCACCCTTCGTTATACCGATAACTTCATTTATATGATGAATTTCCTTCCCGTTTAAAACCCTGTTTTTCCTCCCTATAATTTCCTTCATAAATTTAAATATTTAAAAATAAAATCTGGTGCGAGCAACATACGATTTTCACTTACCCCTGTTGTTAAAACCAATTTAAGAACAATTGTATAAAGTTAGAGTTAAAAAAATGTTAAAGTATGACATCAAGTGTTTCAAAAATGTGTTTCAGATTAATAGCCTAACCTAAAATTTAGCTTACCGCAAGCTTCCCCGTCCTACTTAATACATTTAGAAACCAAAATAGTCCCAATGTTTATAGAAACCTTAAAAATACAGCATAGTTATATTATCAAAGTTAAAAACCTGACAAAAAATAGGCTAACATATTTATTAAACAATGAAGTTGTTAAACAAAAGGTATATTTGATAAAGGATTTAAGAGAAATAGCTGAAAAACATAATATTGACATAGACATTAAACTTGACAATCAAAATAAATAGGATTTAATCCTTCAGGAATCTAGAGTATCATTAACAGAAATTTACAGATTAAAATATGTACAAAAGGCTTCAGTTTCGGAAAAAATGTATCTATATAAAAACTTAAATTATGATTATGGATCACATTACCTTGATGATAATAAAATAAACTTTAATGGGGTTAAATGGATATTCAAAGTTTAGATGTGAGCTTCTTTATCTCAACTACAACAGATTTTATTCAAATAGTGGTGTGATGTGTTCTTCTGCTATAAAAAAGAAACAGAAAATACATTTCATTTCCTGGCTGCATGTCCGATTCTGTCTGAAATTAGAAAAAATTGTTTCGGAAAGAGTTCTCTAAAAGTTGATGATGTGATAAAATGTCTCAATGGTGATAACTGGGTGTCTGTATACAATTTTTGTAAAATTTCATGGCCTCATAGGTATAGGCTTGTTAAGGAATTTAATTATAATTAAAAAAAAAACTTTCTAATGCGTAATATTATTGATATGATTTATTATTGTTGTTTTTTTTCTGTTGTTTTATTTATAAGTTAATACAGTTAGAAGGTAAATAGAAAAAGTAACTAACCTGTTTGACTATTGTATGAGTTTGTTAAACTTTTCAGATCGGCTCCGGGCTGACGGTCTAAAAGACCATAGTTCTTCAAATGTTTTTTATATTTGTAATATTTGTTTTTGTTGTTGTAATATGTTTAAAGAAATAAAAATCAGTTATCTATCTATCAATAGCCTAACAATAGAAATTATTACCTTAAATAATCATTTGAGTTTATGCAATATTCGCCTATTTGCATTACGCCTTACAGCTTTGTATATAATTTTTAGCTTTCATACACACACAATACTTTCCCTTACTATCTGTTTCATAAATAGGTAAATGGATGCAAAATTGTAAGTTGTTCAGTTAACCTAACCACAATTTATTAAAACAAAAAACTATTAAATATTTAAATTACAACAAAATATTCTGTGATAGGCGTGATGGTTTTTAAAAAATCCAAGGAATTAGTTTTTATGACGAAGGCAGGATGAAGAAATTTAATCAGCAAGAAATTTATTGCTTTTTTTGCTTCCCAGTAAACCCTTCAAGATGGGATGAATATTAATTTTCTAAATATACATTTTTTCAATCATCTAGATATTATGTTTAATGTCGATAAAAATAAAATATATTTTTTTAAATAACCGCGATAAGGAACACACGATCAGTGTTAAATTGATTTCAAATACCATATCGGTTTATAAATGTAAAAATTAACGACGGCACCTGGCCATCAATAAAATATTTATGAATATTTATTTTATTTTATTTTTGTATACAATTTGGGTTTTATGTTCGAAATAAAGTATACATTTATATTGGGTTGTTTTACATGAAATGTACGTTTTTATAGTTTCTGAAATACATAAAGGATTTTGCAGGTCTCTGTTGTTTTCTTCCGAATGTTTACATATTTAAAGTAAACAGTTACTAATCTACTAATTTGTATTATAAACATTAGCTTCCCAATCAATTACCCATTTTTTAGTATACCTCCAAATATGAACATGGAAACACGCGATTTTCGAGTAATATTTTTGTACGACTTTAAACTCGGCCATTCAGCAGCTGAGGCCGCTAGAAATATTTGCAAGGCGATTGGGGAAGGGAGTGTCAATGAACGGACCATTCGCCGTTGGTTTGCTAAGTTTTCAGCTAGGGATACCGACAGATTTTGTTTCATTTTAAAGCTTAGAGTTTTTCAGTTCGGGGATAAAAAAGTTGGTGTCACGTTGGGAAAATGTGTAGAAAAAGAAGGTAAATACTTCGAATAAAATTATCTTGTTTTCATATCGTATTTTTAATAAAAATCCTTTACTTGAAAACGGACATTTCATGTGACATAGCCCAATAACTTCTGTACATTACTTACCTAACACCCATATACCCTATACTCTGTTTTTCTTGTTTTTTTTTAAATTTTTTTTTAACTAACATTTTTTCACATAAAATTTATTAAATGCTTTTGTTTAAATGTTGTTTAAAAGGAAGGGTGTATTTTAGCAATCAATTTATGATAATACAACTCGATACACGGACAGAAAAAACAAAACAAATATTAAATAATTTTTGCTTTATCATTTTTAATTATTGAAAAAATGTTAAAGTATTTGGTGAATCTAGTCTTAATGATTTTTCATCACCACAAAAACATTTGGTTGAAATATTATCCTAGTTTTTTTTTTTTTCAATTGTTAAAAATATCAAGCTATATTTAAGTATTTCCTTTAAATATATCTTTAATAATTAAAATTCTTCGCCAGAATTCTATGGAAACATTTATTGTATTATATAACAATTTATAAAAAGTTTACCATTATGAAAATCAATATGTCCCATAATATTACTTAGAAAACCATTAGTTTTCTCTTAGTATAGTGTACATCTATATTATTAAGACTAAAACTTATTTTTCTAACGTTGATTATTTAACCTTAATTGAACTATAATTTTATTCAAAGGTTCTTAAATTGATTTAAGCATACATAAACTTAAACAACCGAGGCAAGTGAATTTCGTGCTTTGCGTTCACTAGATTTTTTTGTTACATCAGATTAAGGAAATTAGTTTTTTCTGTTCTAGTTGGTTGTGTTTTTATGTATCCTGTAAGTTAGGGATAGGTCGATCAAATAAATTTATACATTAGGTTATAAAAGAAAAACATTGCTTCCTTGTACATTACTTTCCTTTAGATCCTTCTTCCTTTCACATCGTTTGATAATTCCTTATATATCCGCTCTGCAATCCCTTTGGAATTCCATACCTACTCATATTCACCATGCTTCTTTCTTCTCTCATTTAAATCCCATATTTTTCAACACTTCTAGCATACCAAACAGAAGCAAACCAAGTTTGAAATTTGCTAATCTATTATCCTAATTTTAATTTAAGACATAATTATTTATTTCACCAAAATCCAAGTGTTGTCTCAGCTGACAAAAACTAGGTTTGGAACGAACCCTCGCTCTGATAAAATCATCTGATCTTTTAATTAAAATGTATTTAAATTAAGGGAGGTTACAAAACATTGATGGTGTTATTGGTTATGTATCTTAGTCTTGTTCAGTTTATGTTACATGTTTATTATGTTAGTTTTGTTTTGATTTATTAATGAATATTGAACCCGTAGGGGTAAGTTTATCTTTGATGTTTAGTATTTTTTTTTTTGGTTACAGTAAACGTTCTAAATGTGATTTATTATAAAATTGTATTGTAACCTTTTAGGTTTAATTACCTGATGTTGAGTTGTGAAAATAAAGAAGTTTTAAGTCAAAAATGGTTACTACTCACTCCCCCTCCACTGGGCTAGCACTTATATAAATACATAATTATAGAACGTAAATAGAGACGTTACATTGTATATGGAATAATTATTTTATTTTCAAATTGTTCAAATGTATTGTATCTTACAGGAGACTATTTTTCTTTTTTCGTTTGTTCATATTCCATATCTTTTGTACTTTTATGTAATATAAATATATATTAATATATATATAATATATATATATATAATTTTACACATTTGTTAATAAAAAATAATCTTATTGGTCTCTGGGCCAGACATGTATATTAAAGTGTTTATTTACTGTACAAAATTGTTATTTTTAAGGGAAATAGTTCCATAATACGTTTATTTCTATTATTGTTATTATTCTATTCATAATTCATAATAAAAATGAACTCATCTACCGCAATTAGGTTAAAACAATAACTTGGAGAGAAGAAAGCTTTGATTGAGCTTTGTACATCTGCGAAAGAGTCTAAGATTACCTAGAGACAAAAATGAAATGTTCTTTGTTAATTTAGATTCTTGTAGAGGAAAAGAAATGCGACGGTCGTTGGAGACAAAAGGTAGGAGCCGAACGTGTTCCAAATACCAAGCACTCCTCCTTTGATTGTAAAAAATATTTCTCCTCTTATTGTCCTACGTCTTTATTTGCCTGTAATGCAACGATAAAATCTCGGCCAATTCCCTCACCCTGCTCCACGGCTAATAGGCGTTCAATTTCAGGCACAATTTCAAATACCTTTTTCTTTTGGGACTTTTAATCGGTTTCTCTTTACTTTAATAATATTACCTTGTCGAGATTTTATTTATTTATTTTATTATTATTATTATACTACCGCTTTGAAAAGGTTAATGAATTCGTCTATTTTGGCTCTTAGATTAACGTGAATAACGACATGACGGTCGAGATTAGAAGAAGAAGAATTCCGGCCAAAATAAGCTTCTTTGAAACCTTTTTAGAAACCACTACCTCACAAGGATAGCTATAAGGTTTTAAAAAACCCTTTTTCGCCATGTCTTGCTCTATGGCTCTGAGACTTGGTCCGTCTCAAAGTTGGACGAGCAACGACTACTAGTTTTTAAAGAAAAATTCCGGAATCTACGATCCATGGAAGGTAGGTGAGGACTGGAATCGGAGAAACAACTCTATACGCTATACACACAACAGGACATTATGAGAGTTGTGAGGCTTAGGTGGACTCGGCACATCATAAGAATGTTAGAACAAAGCGATCCCAAGAGACCGATGTCTAACCAAGAGGCATCGGAAGACCCAAACTGCGGGGGGAGATTGGGGGGGAGACGGAGTCGCTAGTCAGAGTTCTTCTTGGAGTACACAATTGGACTGGACTTCTGGAAGATGACATTCACTCATTTATTGGGTCGTTGCGCCTCTAATGGTGATGATGTTTTATTATTACTTCCAGTTTCTATACATTTTTCCCCATATCGTAAATTATAACCTTTTTAAATCCCACTTACCTTTATATAAAATATATAGTAAGAGAAAGTATTGCGATCTTGAATATTTTCGAATAATGATTTTTCCCGGGAAATGTACGTTTTAGGGTTATATTTTAGAACCTTAGAACTCGCAACCTGTAGCACGAGAGACTAGCGCGCTAGCCACTCAGCCACGGGCTCCCCTGTATGAAATATATGGTAAGGTTTTGAACATTTTCGAATTCCAGTTAAAACGGAAATAAAAATACAACAATGTTTTTGGTCCAAATAACCAAGTCCCGAAAAAAGGTCTGTGTGTGTGTGTGTGTGTGTGTGTATGTGTGTATGTGTGTGCGTGTGTGTGTGTGTGGTAAGCCTAGCGCAAAAGCGAAAAGCCTTACGAAACTGAAATTTCTTATTTGAGACAACTATACGCCTGAGATGTTACAACAAATATTTCCTCAAAATCGGCTGACCGGAAGATATACTTTATACCATGCAGTTTACACCTTTATAAGATTTTCTCTAAGACGGCTCTAAGAATTTTGACTAAACTCGCCATACCGATGTAAAATTTAATGAGCTTTAATATCATGTAGGTTTCATTCTGATTGAAATAGTCTGAAAAGGCTTAAATACCGATATTTTAATTTTTTTTATCTTTGTATTTTTAGTTTAAAATATTTAGAAGAATTGCCTATATCATCTTATTACGATTGATATAATCGGCTAAATATAAAAGTTGAACAAATTCGATAACAAATTAAAGGAGAAAACTATTTGATTAATGTAATTTTGTTTTGTTTTTGTAATATAAGAACAGTAATATAGATGTATAATATAGCTTTTGAAAGCTAAAGGCTTTAGAAAAAATATCATCTTATATACGAAGTTGTAAAAGGCAATTTAAAGTGAAAAATAGTGCATACAATTATTACTGATAATCATACGTAATAATTTGATATTACTATATTATTTAATATAAATCATTTTAGATTTTTTTATGTTTATTTAATAATCTTTAATTGATTTAAACAGCCGAGGTAAGTGAAAGTTGTGTTGAGACACAGATTTTTACTTTCACTTCCTATCGTATATATAGTAAGGGAAAGTATTGCGAACGTCAAAATTTTCCAATTCCAGTTTTCAACGGAAATACACATTTTAGGGCCCCCGAGTCCAAATAACAAAGTCCCGCAAAAAGGTCTGCGTGTGTGTGTGGTAACTCCCGGGCGGAAACGGTAAGTCCTATGAAACTGAAATTTCATATTTAAGACATATATACGCACGAAACGTTACAAAACCTTTTTCATCAAAATCGGCTTACCTGAAGAGCCAATTTATACCATGCATTTTGCACCTTTTTTCGATTTCTCGAAAAAGGTTCCGACGATTTTGATTAAACTCGCTTTGTCGATGTAAGATTTAATGGGCTTTCATATAATTTAGGTTTCATTTGGATTAAAAGGGTCGGGCAGGGCTTAAATGCCGATATTTTATTTCTCTAAAGTACCTTTAATTTTGTTGATTCTATAAAAATAACTATATTATCTTGTTACCACTGATGAAAAACAGGTAAATATATAAATTGAATGAATTCGATACCCATCTAAAAGAGAAAACAGAAAAAATATTTTTGTAATGCTATTTTTTGTTTTTGAACATAAGAGCAGTAATATACATGTATGTTATACCGTTGGAAAGCTAAAGATTTTAGAAAAAATATTATCTTATACTCAAGCTTTTAAAAGTTAAAAGAGAGTGATGAAAAGAAGATAAAACTAGCTGATTATTTTAGATAATAATATAATAGATTTTTTAATAAAACACATGTTTCTATATAATTCAATTTAATTAATTCTTTATTAGTTTAACGTATTTTTATCTCTGACTGTATTTGAAAATTCTTTCATTGATTTTAACAACGGAGTTAAGTGAAAGTCGTGCGTTGCCCGCACTAGATTTTTTTTATAGATAATTGTATAATATTTTAGCGTTTCCGCTGAGTATTTTTGGGGGGTTTTATCCATATTTTACCTCTATCTGTATATGGAATGGATAAAAGACAAAATTCCTGTTCCTTGGTATAGCGTGGGAGAGGTAAGATAAGGGCGGGCGGGGGAGTTCATTGAGTGCTTGCCCACTGGCTTCTCTTTATCGCCGATTCCATCCTATTGTTCACTTCACCATCGCCTCCTTTATTCAACTTATTGTTATTGTTATTATTTTACAGGTGGTAGTTTTGCCCGGGGCAAGGCTTCCAGTAATATATTGAAGCGTAGAAGCTATTCTTCTGTAAAGGATATATTAGTTATGAAAAAATTATAATATAAAAAAACATTATTTTAGGTGGGCACATTCCAACATCACAACAATAATCAATTAAAACATATGACATTCCCAATAAATATAAAGTAGTTGCATAGAGGTTATTTCTCTATCTTACACTTCTCCCCCTAACGCTTCTAGCCCATCAACCTCTTCATCGCCGCCACACAGTGGGCCAAATCACCAATTTAGGTGGACAAAAGTTTAGAATTTCCCAGGACTTCACCTTTTTATTATTAGTTGGCAAGACCATTAATACTAATATTTCCCGCCATAACGTGTTTACAAATAAATAATAAATGAGCGAATCATTACTTTCCACACAAGTGCCTAATAACCGGCAGTGGGATTATTTTTATTCGATGGTCATTTATTCTGTTAAAGGTGTATTTAGAACAAAGTCTTTTTGCTTTTATTTAACAATGGACATTACTGAGACAGGTAAGACATTATATTTCCAAACTCGTTATTGAATATAAATTGCAATCTCACCTGTAGAGTTGATTTAGCAATATGTAAATGTATGCCCTTATTCAATAACAAAAAAACTATATAACCCCCAAGTTATCCCAAGGATTTGTTTTACTAATCCTTATAGTTTTTAGATATTACAAAGAATTTTTGCAATTTTTTGCGTTTTGGGTATCCATATTTTTTTCCAAACAAAACACTCCGAATCAAACGTTTTACAATCTATAATTTCAAGAATTTCCTAAATGATATAAAATACATCTATTAGCAGATTTTAGATGCTCCGAGCTATAATTTGATTTTTTGTATTATTATTCCCGTATTCTAGGACTTCAAACGTAAAATATAAGGAATTTTTACATTTTAGCTAATAATTTGATGTTTGATCACGGTGCGCTCGCTAATCGTGTCAAAAACATTAATTAGTTTTTATTATTTTTTAAAATATTTTTTCCGTAATCTGGGACCCCAAAGGTTAAATATAGACAAGTTTCAGATTTTTTTTCCACCTAAATCGGTCATATTGCCTGCCCACTGTGCGCCGGACAGTCTTTTAGGATGCCCATCGTCGATCGCTCCAAGATTGCGGCGATGAAGAGGTTGACGGGAGAGACTTGGAATGTGACTACCTAAAATAAAGTTTTGTTATATTATGAATTTTTCATAACTAATAATAAAGAGGCTATTCGTTTGTAAAGGATAACAAACGAATAGCTTCTAAGCCTCAATCTTCCAGGTTTTATATATATATATATATATATATATATATATATATATATTATTTTTTTTCACGACACGGCCATAGAGACCACGCGAATATCATGACACTTGGCTTCTTTCTTGTTTATCCTTTCTTTCCACTTCTCTCTCATTGTCTCCGCGTGCCGCCGCTTTCTCTCCTTCGTCCACGCGACTCCCTTTCTCGAACTTTTCTTCTTAACAAGAAACGTGATCTCCTTTAGTCAATTACCATACCCCTCTCTGTCCAGACAGTCCTGGTCCGTTATTCCGAGTCTTTCCGTTTCTTCCTTCATCTGCCTGATGTATCCTCCCAAGATTTCCTTGTTAAGTGTTTCTGGTGCCATTCTTACCATATGTCCGTGGAATTTCAGTCTCCTGATCCTTATTTCCGTTTCTAGATCTCTTGTGTCCTTGTAAATTCCCTGATTGGATCTTAGCCTGTATCCTTCTTTTGTCTTTTTGGAGCCGTAAATCCTGTTTAGAACTCTTCCCGCCCCGCATAGTATCACAGGTTTGACAACTGTATTGTAGTGTCGTATTTTTGCTTCCGTGGACAAGTTTCTCTTGCTGTATATGTTACTGGTTGCAAAAGTTAGGTTTTCCAATTTGGCTATTCTTTCCTCGATACTTTCTTTTTCCGAACCATTATTACATATAATCTCACACAGGTACTTAAATTTATTTGTTACATTTATTGACCCGTATTTGGTTTCCACTGTTTTCTTCTTGAAGTCTGCGTTTGTAGTCATTAATTTTGTTTTTTCATAGGAGATTTGGAGACCCGCTTTTTTGGCTATTTCCGTCAGTGTATTTATTTGGCCGATTGCCTCTTCTTCCGTTTCCGCTAAAAGTGTATTAAAATATTAGTAAAATATTTTATTAAAAGTAAAATTAAATAATATTATTATTTATTGAAATTTATATTTTGAATTTTGGTATATTAAAAATAAAATTCCATCATCTCATAATGAGATGATCAAGATATATTTGATTTGGTTTTATGATGCATAATATCCAAGAATCCGTCCTAACAAAAGTACCTCTTGACATTCTCGTAAAACTGAAAAATAGCTCTTGAGCCCACAGAACATATTATTGTAGTTTCCTTTTTTTTTTTTCTTTTTTTTTGCCCTCCTCCCGTATCGGATGAATTCATATCTTCATCTTTTCTTTCCTTGGGTATTTCAGAAGCAGTTATTATTCCTTCTTAGTAAAATAACAAAAATTCTAATTAAAATAAGAATTATTCTCTCTTTTAGGTATAATTGTCACTCTACAAATCACCAAGAGCGGAGTAAACAAAGTAAATTTTAAAACGTAGAAAGAAACCTAAACGTCATTACGTGGATACTCTTAGTAAACTTAATACTATGTAGTTAAGATAGTTTAAAATTTAAAAAATACAATTAAATAGATGTAACTAATAAAAAACAAGAAATCATGTTTCATAGGAAAGGGATGAAAAAAGCATTATAGAAATTAGAGCAAGTCTGATTCTTAAAAAGTGCATGTTTCGATAACGTATGGAATCTATCAGTTTTCTCCTATATATATTTTTTTTTATCTTTTTTACTTTTATTTACCTATATGTGAAAGATATAGTAAAGGGAAGTATCGCGATGGTGAAAAGTCAAGCACGAAAACGAAAAGTCGTGCGAAATTGAAATTTCATATTCAAGACAATTAACTACAATAATATGCCACAGATGTTACTCTACCATATACCAAGGCCTAGATCAGAATATTTTTAGAGTGCTGCCAATGGGTAGCGTCTCAGTCTCTGTATTTCATGTCAGTTTTACTATGTCCATCACATTTACTTGGTGTATATAATACAGTTGTAAATATCAATAAATATGTTAAAAAAAAAAAAAAAAAAAAAAAAATATTTATATATATATATATATATATATATATATATATGCGTGTTATTATTCAGTTGCTAAGTTACTTAGTTCGCGGCTTCTGTCTAAAAACTTAAGGTTAGAATTTATAAAGCTATTGTTCTTCCGATGGTTCTTTACGGATGTGAAACGTGGCCGCTTACTTTGAAGGATGAACAATGGCTTAAGGTTTTCGGAAATAAGGTACTGCGTAAAATATTTGGTCCGAAGAGAGATGAGGCCGCTGGGGAGTTTAGAAGGTTGCACAACACGGAATTACGGAACTTGTATCCTGTGAATATAATTGAGTTGATAGAATCGCGGAGACCCAAATGGGCGAGTAAAGTTGTTGGGCTCGTTGAGGAGCGGATTCCGAGAAAGTTGGTATTCGCTGATCCGACTGGTAGACCGAAGCGTCGATGGGAGGATTGCGTTAAGGCTGATCTCGGGGGCTCGGGCTTGAACGATGAACATTGGACGAGTCTGTGTAGACAGAATTTGGTGGTATCAGCATTGAACCTTCGGTTTCGGTAAGCCTATTATTATCATCATTATTATATAAATATATATAATAAGAGACTAGTTCCAGAATAAATAAAGAATTTATTATTATTAAATGTAATAGGTGATTAAATAAAATTAATTTCAATTGCTTTATTTATGAAGCTATTCTAAAGCTGGGGAAATTTATTGACTAGTTAAAAGAATAATTTAGATATATTATAATAAAAATTATGGTTTAGGAGGTGAACATGATTAAAATGATAATTTAATTGTGCCCTAAGTACTAATAAAACGTGTGGAAATAAGTTAAGCTCAAAACTCAAAACCGCCTATTATTGCTCTCAAAAACTGGGAATGGTTTCGTGCTTGTGACTGGATGCTTTTAGGACGCTGACGTGGTTGCCTTCAATTCATGTCCCAGCGACCTCTTGTTGACTTTGGAAGGGGGATTATCACTCACCATTACCACTACCTTCCATTTAGAGTACACCTGTTCAACATAAGCCTTCTAATTTGAATAATCTTTAAGTTTGTTTATTATCAAAAACTTTCTGGTACTATAACTCGCAATAACGTATTGAGAAATTACAGCAGAAGAGAACAACATAGCGAAAAGATTCATTTCACTATTTTTACTTTTATTTACCTATATATGAAATATATAGTAAGAAAAAGTATTGCGATCGTTTTAGGACATTGGGTCCCCTGACTGAAGACCCGCAAAAAGGTCTCTGTAGGTATAGGGCAAAAGATAAAAGTCAAATATGAAAAATGAAATTTCCTATTTAAGACAACTCTACGCCCATGATGTTACAGCAACATTTTCATTAAAATCAGCTGACCAGAAGAGCCAGCTTATACTATGCTTTTTGCACTTTTTTACAATTTTCTCAAAAACATCTCTAACGATTATGATTAAACTCGCTATATGAATGTAAAGTTTAATAGGCTTTAATGTGTTTTAGGTTTCATTCTAATTGAAATAGTCTGACAGGGCTTAAATGCCGATAATTTTTTGCTCTAAAGCACCTTTTATTTTATAGATTCGAAAAATTTTACCATATCATCTTGTTGAAAGCAGTGATAATAAATAGGTAAATATGTAAGTTGAACGAATTTAATATTCTAAAGTGGAAAACAGAAAAAAAAGTTTCATTTTTTAAATATAAGAACAGTAATACAGATGTATGATATAGCGTTGAAGAGTTCGAGATTTTTGGAAAAATACTATCGTATACACTAAATTATAAAAGCTAATGGATAATGATGAAAAGCCGACCAAACTAACTGATTGTTGTAGAAAATAATATAACAGATTACTTAATAAAAAACATGTTCCTATCCATACTTAATGAAATTAATTTTTTAACCTTTTTTTATCATCTCTTTCTATATTTAATAATTCTTAAATCGAGTTTAACAACGGTGGTAAGTGAAAGTCGTGGGTTGCTCCCACCACATTTTTTTTTTATTTCATAGTAATAAAGAATATCTCCAAAATTTAACATCACTGCATGTTTTAAAAATATGCTAATTACACAAAACAAAAATATTATATATTGAATATTAAAGAAAAGCACATAAAATTAATGAATAAATAATAAAGAAGTTAAAATTCTCTCATAAAATGAATTACAATATAAACTTTCAAAACTTTGACCACTGTTGATTTGTGTCACAGCTATATTGTGTGATAATTCTTCCACTTTGTGTAACCTCACAATGTTTTCTGATAGCAAAACGCTTAAAATTATAATTACTGATTTTATTCTGGTAGTAGTTGAAACTCACTACTCGGCTATTGATCAAATATTTTCTTTACGTCAAATATTAGAGAAGAAGCTGGAATACAATGGTGTAGTCCATCAACTCAATACCGATTTTAAAAAGGCTTATGATTCCATAGACCATTATAAGCTATATAGCATAATGATTGAACAGGGAATGCCTAGAAAGTTAGTAAACCTAGTAGAGATGTGTTTGTCGGAAACATTCCATAAAGTTAGACTCGGTTATAATTACTCCGAGAGATTTGAGGTGCGATCGGGTTTGAAACAGGGTGATTCCCTTTCTTCTGTTTTATTTAATATAGCTTTAGTATATGTCATAGAAAAGGCGATGTGTACTGAGAAAGGCTTAAATATAGGTGATAAGATTCCGGTTTTGGGGTATGCCGATGATTTGGTACTGCTAGGTGAAGACACGGAAGCCAACTAAATACAAGTGTGGTTATAAAAACCGGTAAACAAATAGGTCACGAAATAAATACCGATAAGACGAAGTATATGATTAGTAGCAGAAATGGTGGCGATCTTGGTGATATTGATGTATCAGGACATACTTTTGAACACGTAGAGAAATTCAGGTATTTAGATTCAATGATAACAAGAAAAAATGAAATCCAGGAAGAAATAAAGTCCCGGTTAAAGGTGGGAAATGCGTGTTATTATTCAGTTGCTAAATTACTTAGCTCGCGGCTTCTGCCTAAAAACTAAAAGGTTAGAATTTATAAAGCTATTATTCTTCCGACGGTTCTTTACGGATGTGAAACGTGGCCGCTTACTTTGAAGGATGAACAAAGGCTTAAGGTTTTCGAAAATAAGGTACTGCGTAAAATATTTGGTCTGAAGAGAGATGAGGCCACTGGGGAGTTTAGAAGGTTGCACAACGCGGAATTGTGGAGTTTGTACCCTGTGAATATAATTGAGTTGGTAGAATCGCGGAGACTCAAATGGGCGCGTAAAGTTGTTGGGCTCGGTGAGGAACGGATTCCGAGAAGGTTGGTATTTGCTGATCCGACTGGTAGGCGTCCTAAAGGTAAGCCGAAGCGTCGATGGGAGAATTGCATTAAAGCTGTTGGGGGCTTGGACTTGACCGGAGAACATTGGACAAGTCTGTGCAGGCGAAGTTTGGTGGCATCGGCTTCGAACCTTCGGGTTCGGTAAGCCTTTTAATATTAGTAGTAGATGAAACTAATAACCAAGAAATTAGAAACATTACTTGTTTCTTTTTTTTTTTTTTTATTTTTTTTTTATTTCATTAAGCTCTTGATATAAATAAGTATACAAAGACAAAAATATTCGATTGGATGAAAGTCATTGCCACAAAAAATTAAAGCATAGGTTATGCGATATCTATGACCAAGACAGTGGTTATTTATTCATTATTTATAAATAAGGAAATTAAGTAAATAACTTATGATGCTTTGTATCACTAATTTGAACACGACGGTTATAGGTAAATGTTATTATTTAAACAAGTTCTAAGTTGATAAGATGAGAAAACAATATTCATCTAAATGTTGATAATCAATAGAAGTTTAATCTCTCTAACTGGACTATCAATCATAATGAATAAGGAAGGGGCTTGTCATTGGCCTGGCTATCAGATCCTATCTTGGGGGAAAGGTGAACCCGATACGGCCGCCATGTTTGCTAAGTCATTCATGTCAAACTCTTCCAAATACGTTTTTTTTAACTTGTCAAGCAGTAACAGCTATAAAACAAGGCAAAGTGTAACAGCTTCATAACTAAGTATATATACCTATTAATTTTTATTATATATGTATTTATTTGAGTGAATACATTTATTTTGCGGTTCTTTTCAAATAAAACAAGTGATTCATATTTTTCTTTCCAACGTTTCGGCATTTTGCCATTTTCTAGGATCCTACTAACATCATTTATTTAGAAATTAAAATATAATCAACATTTAGTTTTCACACTGTTATAAAATATTTTTCATATCTTTGATCTGTTCTGCTTAATGCATACATACAATTTTATATTGGATCAGAACACCTCTACGAATAATTAAAAAAAAAAAAGAAAAGAAAGGAAAAAATCTTGCCTATGCACACGCTTGTTAATTTATTTTCAACAAGACGAAAAAAGAATCATTGAAATAGGTTTAGAAAAAGCAGAGATATATCGTTTTGAAATTAGAAGTGGTGATTGAGCATTTTACCTTGAATTATTTATTGCTTTTCATATTAGTTAATTGCCTTAAAACAGATATATAGACAGTTATACCCTAATATAGTAAATTTGGAAGTAATAAACCATTGTTTAATAATTTGCAGCATTTTTTAAATTCCTACTCTAAGGCACTGAAGTCCTTACATAATTCCCTCTGTATTATTCTAAAGGGACTTGTCCCAAAATAAGTAAAGAAATGATTATGATTATTAATAAATATTTTTATGTTCTTTTTAAATAAAACAAGTGATCCATATTTTTCTCTCAACAATCTTTTCTCACTCCAACGTTTCAGCCTCTTGCCATTTTCAAGGATCCAACTAACATCATTTATTTTAAAATTAAAAGATAATCAACATATAGTTTTTAAACTGCTATAAAATATTTTACATTTCTTTAATCTGTCCTGTTTATTGCATAATTGCATACATAAACATTTATATACATAGTCACATTATATATATATATATATATATATATATATATATATATATATATATATATATATAATATATATGTATATATCCTTAAGCTGAAAATAGCCTTGTCAGCTTGTTATTATCTACTAAATTTAGGTAATATATTTCTTTCACTATTAACAACATTTGATCTTAATTATTATTTTTCCTCATCTTTTCTCAGAAGGTAATAATTTCAAAAAAATATATAAAATAACTAATGGCTTGATCCCAGAGATGACTCTTAAGTCAATGAAGGAGCTAGATGTTCCCTTCAACACTGTGGATGAGATACAGAAAGTTGTGCCTCTCGGTACTGCGGGTGTTGTTAGGAAAGTAATCAACCTTAAGAAATAACTGTATAATAGTTAATAGAATAATAGTATGAATTCTAAACTTTAAGTTTTTAGATAGAAGCCGCGAGCTAAGTGATTTCGCAGTTAAATATTAACACGCATTTCCAGCCTTTAACCGAGACTTAATTTGCTCCTGGATTTCATTTTTTTATTGCTATCATTGAACCTAAATACTTTATTTTTTTTCATACGGAACTTTTTTATTCATTTTATTTTTTTTAATTAAAAACAATCTTTGACACCAAAGTGCAACTTTGCCTAATTATTTTTTCCACTTGTCCCATACTTCTGATCACCTATGATGGGTCTCGTGATTTTACTACTCAGCAAGCACAACTAACTACTGACACCCAGAACCAAGTCACAGTTGATTCACTAAAATGTTGTTATTTTGTTGTTTCGTGATTTTATTCTTCTTACAGCTATTTATATAAACAAACGTATTTATAATTTATTTTCTGAGGACTGGAAGAATGGATTACTTACCTTACTAGAACTACTACCTACCTCAGAACTAATAGCTGTTCTTGTCTATTTTCCGCCATCCTTTTCACTTCCACACGCCTTAGATGGTCTTCCACGTCATCTAACCACCTCAACCTCAGTCTTCCACTCAATCTCTTTTCGGTCGAAATGCCATTCATCGTGTTCTTTGGTTGCCGCTCCTTTGCACGTGACTGCTGTTTTCTTCTTTGATGAAGATACTCCAACAGCATAAGTATCGCCTGAGACTTGAGGTCGCTGTTGTTATGATGGCTGACATATCAAGTCCAAAACGTTGACAACATTAAAAAAAAAATGTTTACAAGATTGTCTCCTGATTATTTCTACCTATTATCATCTCAACAGTCGAGCATCCACCCTCGATATTAGGGGTGATATAAAAAAAATATGACCGTTTAATCAAATTCAAGATTTTAAATGACTATAAATATTTTAATCATATATATAATTTAGCAACATATAATAATCGCTTCGGAGCATTCTCTTTACTAGAAAGGGATCATTCAACATTTCAATAATAACATCACTTTAATCATTTGTTCCAAAGAAGAATTATGACTGTGTCTTACGAATATTTCGTAATTTTAAGGCATTACTAGAAAATCCACAACTGCTAAAGCAACTCATGAAATTATTAAATACGAAAGGAAAGATGTCCTTGAACAGCGCACTTCGCGGTGTTGGTTTGGACTAATTTACTATTTCATAGGATATACCCGATTTTAATATTTTAAGGACTGTTTTAATTTTTGTTTTTTTCATTCTAAGTCGCCATTCTCGTTGAAAGGATTCTTAACAATTGACATTTATTGTTACCTGGATAAGGTTCAAAATGGATGAGAACCTCCATTTTTTGACTCGATTCTCCTTTTAAAAGGATACGAATCGAAATAAATCGCTGGTAACTAGGATTGCCACACTAAAAATGACACTTTTTAATATCGAAACTCTCTTCCCGATGCAAGAAGCGGTCCGAAATAATTTAAGTCTAACTGTCTATATTAGGGCGGGTAAGGTGGGTTACGCCCGAAAAGGACTAATTTACTATTTCAAAGGATATGCCCGATTTTCATATTTTAAAGACTGTTTTAATATTTGTTTGGAAAATTAAATAGTGGAATACAACGTCACCAAGAAAGAAGGGCTCCAGTCATCGCAGTCAAAGTGCTTTTAGGTTCAAGGTTAATTTAAAAAAAATTAAAGTTTGATCACGACATTGTTCCTGATGAATCCGAAACTCTTGTGTAAAGAACTGAAAATGTTGTACGCCAAGATGTCCTTTATCATCCTTCTTCGATCAACCGAAACGAAGTTTTATTCCAAAAAGATAATGTTCGTCCTCACAGTTCTCGTCGAACCAAAGAAAAGTTTGAAGTTGAATCTCGCACCATCGGATTAATACTTTTTTCGATCAAATGCCTATTTTCTTCAAGGGAAAAATTTTATAAGTTTGCAGAAGTTGAAATAGCGATCATCAAGTTATTTAACAGCCCTCTCCCCAAAGAATGGTATTAGCATGGGATCTAGCAGATGGCTAATGACAGTAGATAACAATGGATTATTACTGTAATTTATATCAAAGAGGAAATAGCACAAATATTTGGTTGAATAACGGTTTTTATTACACCCCATTAAGTAGTGAAAAAGTTGGTGACACATTCTTTGTTATTTAGTTTCTGATCTACATTGTTGGCCTGGTATAAATGAAATCCTTACATATATAAATACATTAAAAAGAAAAAAAACACGTACATACATTACGTTGAAATGTTGGGGTTGACAAACAACCCCTTTCCTTTAGGACACAGCTCTTTCGTTCCAGGTTAAGTACTGGTTAATGATCGAACATAGGAGAGAAGAGGCGATAAAACTGATATTTTTTCCCTGATGATTCCTCCTATCTAAGACAGTTATTCATTCCTTCCTCTATGACAAGGGGCACAATGGCGAGGTATATTTTCGACAGCGATATCGAGGGGGGGGCCAATGCTTCTCCGGGGCCCTCTTTCCGTTTCCTTTTATTGTCGTGTCTCTTTCTTTTCTATCGCACTTTAAAAAGTTATCGCTGTTCTCCTCTTCGTACGTGGACATGTAAAAGCGTCAGTTGAGGCAACGAAATTCTCACTGCTGAAATCATCCTGGCGCAATAACTACATCTTATACAGAGCTAAATCCAGTCAATAACAGCCAAGGAAGTAGAGCGGATTTTCGAAAGGGAATAGCTGGGTTAGAATGGTAAGTCTGCCCCCGCAGCTTTTTTGACTCAAACTTGGGGGATCAATTTGGTGTCGAATAAAAATAATTCACTTTTTTTTTTTATTTATTTATTGAAAGAAATTTACAGCTGTATTAAATAAATACAAAAAGTAAATAGGCTTTATATATGATTAGAACACATGGTAGTCCTGAGAAGAAACTACCCATTGGTAGCACTCCAATGTCTCATTAATGTTAGGAGGTCTCTTGGCCATCTTCTTTTAAGGCGCCTCGGTGGGTTGTCGGGAATAGATATGCAGGAGAGGTCACGGATTAGCGGGTTTGAGTGGGCAAGGAGTTTGGAATGAAAAGAGGTATATCTGTAACGGGCCAAGTCTTCAACAAATGGGATATTTAGGTCTTTATGCATGATTTTATTAGTAACTAAGTAAGGAGCATTGAGGATTTTACGAAGGATTTTCGACTGCAAGGATTGGATGCGTGAGGAATTCGATGGTTTAGTAGACCCCCATAGCTCAATGCCATAGGTCCAAATAGTCCTGATAATTATTATATAAATGAGTTTTTTGTAGTAAGTAGGAAGTTTTGATCGTTTGTCGAGTAAGTGTTGTAGTAATCTGTATCTACGATCAGTTTCCTGTCGTTTCAGTCTAGTATGAGGATTCCATGTGAGGCATTTGTCGAGGTAGAGTCCTAAGTACCGGATCAATAATTCATCTAAATTTGTAACTTTTTAATTCAAACGGTTTTCGAGATTTTTTGAAAAACCTCTCTTTTAGATTTTTTTTTTTTTAATATTAAAATTTGAAAATAATTAATGATAATTTTTACTCTGATTCTTCTGAGTCAAAGCCATGAAAAAATAATATGATCATGATTCTTAAGCGAAAAGTCAATTTTAAGCGGAAGAAAGAAAAACCAAAATATGTATTTTTTAAACTTTTTTGAAAAGTGTCAATCACCGATTTTTTTTTTTAGGAAACGTTTTTTATACTCCTCTATACACAGGATTTTTTCGAATTTTCAGAAGTGGCGGAACAATATGAAAAAAAAAACTTATTTTTTTCTAAAATCTTGCATTTAACTTATTTTTCTTATTATTATTGAAAAATGTGGAAAAACAATTTTTTCTCATCAAAAATTCATAATAAAATTGTTTATAAAAAAGTTTTAATCACTTCACTACAAAATGATTGGATAAAAGCTATGTCTTTCAAAGCGCCAGGCCAGCGCTCTATAACACCGTTTATTTAGCCACAATATATCATTTCTTCTAAGGTCTCGCTTGCTCAAGGGGTCATTCACCGAATTGTTTCAGAAAATGTCTGTTCTGTTCCTCTGTACTGAAGAATATTTTCGAATTTTTCGAAGTGGTGGAACAAAATGAAAAAAATAAATAAAAGCTTATTTTTGCCCTTAAATGTTACGTTTTAAGAAACTTTTAGTTTTTAGATTATCGAAAAATGTGTAGAAAATTATATTTTTGAGCGAAAATACCTACTCCCTAAAGAACGCCATAGAGAATACCTGAACAATCGAGACCTTCGAAGAAATGATATATTGTGGCTAAATAGGCGGCGTTATAGAGCACTGGCCTGGCGTTTTGAAAAACATAGCTTTTATCCAATTATTTTGCAGTGAAGTGATTGACAATTTTTTATAAGCAATTTGATTATGAATTTTTGGTGAGAAAAAATTGTTTACACATTTTTCAATAATAAGAAGAAAAATAAGTTAAATGCAAGATTTTAGAAAATAATTATCTCGCTCTCACTCTCTCTCGCTCTCTCTCTCTCTCTCTCTCTCTATATATATATATATATATATATATATATATATATATATATAATATATATATATATATACATAGTTAAAATTTGTATTTTGTTCATATATTTATTCTTCAGAAACATTATTTTTCTGTTCTATATGTTTTATATATTTGACGCAAAACAGGATTACGTGACTGTGATGTTCGTTTCTTTTTCAGTTCTTTCTTCTTGGCCAATATTTGCTTGAGGATTTCACATAACTTTTTCCTCCTTTCTTTCGTAAAGGTCTTTACTGTCCACCATAAGTAAAGTATTTTTCAGGACTTTCTCGTAGTCTATCCTATCTTTGTATAAATCCTGCGTAGTTCTCAGCCTGTGATTCCTGCATGATTTGTGCTGTGTATCCGTGATTGAATTTGTACCCAATAATCTTACTCGAAAAAATTGTTGTTCAATCTTCGTCCATCCTTTGCAAGGGTCTATAAAGCCTGAATCTTATTGCCCTCATTTCTGTTTCCAAGTTAGGGAATTTTACTGTAAATTTCCATGTTGGACTTCAGTCTGGAGTGATGTTGCCCATCGTTTCTTTATTTGTAGCAGTTTCTCCAGTTTTTGGAAAACACATAGTCTGTTTGTAAGATATTGTTAGTTTCACCACTGTACTGCAGTGCAAACAAAAAAGAATATTAAAATTTTCATAAAATAATTAGCAGATGCCATTTTAAACCATATAGTCTTACATAAAACTCTGTGGATTTGACAATTTTCAGAATAACTCTAAACAAGAATGCTATAAATGCTGCAGAGATAGGTAGGTAGGTAGGTTAGGTAGGTAGGTAGGTAGGTAGGTAGGTAGGTAGGTAGGTAGAGTAGGTAGGTAGGTAGGTATGTAGGTAGGTAGGTAGGTAGGTAGGTAGGTAGGTAGGTAGAGTAGGTGTAGGTAGGTAGGTAGGGAGGTAAGGTAGGTAGGTATGGTAGGTAGGTAGGTAGGTAGGTAGGTAGTAGGTAGGTAGGTAGGTAGGTAGGTAGGTAGGTAGGTAGGTAGGTAGGTAGGTAGGTTAGTAGGTAGGTAGGTAGTAGGTAGGTAGGTAGGTAGGTAGGTAGGTAGGTAGGTAGGTAGGTAGTGTAGGTAGGTAGGTAGGTAGGTAGGTAGGTAGGTAGTAGGTAGTAGGTAGGTAGGTAGTTAGGTAGGTAGGTAGGTAGTAGGTAGGTAGGTAGGTAGGTAGGTAGGTAGGAGGTAGGTAGGTTAGGTAGGTAGGTAGGTAGGTAGGTAGTAGGTAGGTAGGTAGGTAGGTAGGTAGGTAGTAGGTAGGTAGGTTAGGTAGGTAGGTAGGTAGGTAGGTAGTAGGTAGGTAGGTAGGTAGGTAGTAGGGTAGGTAGTAGGTAGGTGCGTAGGTAGGTAGGTAGGTAGGTAGTGTAGGTAGGTAGGTAGGTAGGTAGGTAGGTAGGTAGGTAGGTAGGTAGGTAGGTAGGTAGGTAGGTAGGTAGGTAGGTAGGTAGGTAGGTAGGTAGGTAGGTAGGTAGGTAGGTAGGTAGGTAGGTAGGTAGGTAGGTAGGTAGTGTAGGTAGGTAGGTAGGTAGGTAGGAGGTAGGTAGGTAGGTAGGTAGTAGGTAGGTAGGTAGGTAGGTAGGTAGGTAGGTAGTAGAGGTAGGTAGGTAGGTAGGTAGGTGAGGTAGGTAGGTAGGTAGGTAGGAGGTAGTAGGTAGGTAGTAGTAGGTAGGTAGGTAGGTAGGTAGGTAGGTAGGTAGGTAGTGGTAGGTAGGTAGGTAGGTAGGTAGGTAGGTAGTAGGTAGGTAGGTAGGTAGGTAGGTAGGTACTGTAGGAGTAGGTAGGTAGTAGGTAGTAGGTAGTAGGTAGGTAGGTAGGTAGGTAGGTAGGTAGGTAGGGTAGGTAGGTAGGTAGGTAGGTAGGTAGTAGGTAGTAGTAGGTAGGTAGGTGGTAGTAGTAGGTAGGTAGGTAGGTAGGTAGTAGGTAGGTAGTAGTAGGTAGGTAGTAGGTAGTAGGTAGGTAGGTAGTAGGTAGTAGTAGGTAGGTATGTAGGTAGGTAGGTAGTAGTAGGTAGTAGTAGGTAGGTAGGTAGTAGGTAGGTAGGTAGGTAGTAGTAGGTAGGATAGTAGGTAGTAGGTAGGAGGTAGGTAGGTAGGTAGGTATAGTAGGATGTACGGTAGTAGTAGGTAGTAGGTAGTAGGTAGGAGTAGGTAGGTAGGTAGGTAGGTAGGTAGGTAGGTTAGTGAGGGACGTAGTAGGTAGTAGGTAGGTAGTAGTAGGTAGTAGGTAGAGTAGGTAGTAGTACGGTAGTAGAGGTAGGAGTAGGTAGGTACGGTAGGTAGAGGTAGTAGGTAGGTAGGTAGGTAGGAGGTGTAGGTAGGTGTGACGGAGGTAGGTAGGTACGTAGTACGTAGTGGTAGGTAGGTAGGTAGGTAGGCGTAGTGGTAGGTAGTAGTACGTGTAGTAGGAGTAGGTATGTACGTGTAGGTAGGTACGGTAGGTAGGTAGGAGGTAGTGGTACGGTATAGTAGGTGAGTGATGGAGTAGGTGGTAGGAGGTAGGTACGGTAGTGTAGGTAGGACGTACGGTAGGAGGTACGTAGTACGTGATGGAGGTAGGTAGGTAGGATAGCTAGGTAGCGTAGTACGGTATGTACGTAGATGGTACGGTAGTAGGTACGGAGTACTGGATATGTAGTACGTACGTATGTAGGTACGTAGGTACGTAGTGGTAGGTAGTAAGTAGGTAGGAGGTAGATGTACGGTACGGTAGTACGTATGCGTACGTAGGTATGACGGTACGAGTACGTGTATGGACGGTACGTATAGTGTAGTGTACCTAGTACGTAATAATCTCCCAAATTATCAGGCCAAAAGTACAATAATAATACAGGCCATTTAACGTACCTGAAGCCGGATCTAGGGCTGCCAGTAATTTGAAAAATCCCTCCCTAGCTACCGCTCACGGGAGGAAATCCCTGCTTGGAGGCTTCCAGGTTTATAAAGTTGGTACCCCTACAAATAAGCAGAAAAACAAGGTGGGTGAGAGTGATTTGGGTCATTTCACCTATTGCCGGGGAGCTGTACTATTCCTCGAACGTAATAGTACGAATCACTACATGTACTAAACTCTTATAGAGTTCCAATTTTTTTAAATTTTATTTTTATAATCAACCCAGAAGATTTGGATATTATGACACAGATTATTATGACATTTTATCTAATCTGTTAATATAATATTTTTTAGAATTTTCGGACACTTGCCTGATTTATAAAACATTATCTCCAAAATACTTGTTGATGAGCAAACATTGAATTGAATCTGTTTTAAAAAAGGCATTTCCTAATAGTATTGGTAAATGTCATACTGTTAACGTAATAAAATATTTCGAATGCGATTCCGTTGACAGCTGAGATATTAAGCTTTTCTCAGTCTTACACCTGATGGAACTCACGTTCTCAGGCTTCGCCATGAAAAATAATAAAATCATTCCGAGTTTCCACGAGGGATTTGCGAATTTAAATTTTTCAGCAACCTCTCTCTCCTTTAGGAGTTCTCTCGAGTCGTTTTCTCTCATATTTTCTTTTAAAATAATATTTTCCTCAAAAGGGTTTTCTTTGTTCATCGAGTTCTTTCTGCCTAGGTCATTGCCTTCTGTCTTTAGATATTTTTTCAATTTTATTGTTGTCTTTATATTATTTCATTCAGTCGTTCCTTTTGTCTGTTAGGTTAGCTCAATTAAATGGAAAGCAATGTATATAATTTCCTCAACATGAATTCGCATATATTTTGGGTGAAGATGAAGAAAAAAAAAATCTTATGCACGATTTGATAAACCGTAAATTAACTGATGGTAACCGCGAAAAAATGTTTATTACTTATATTGTTTAGTTTTTTTTTTTTACTTTTACTTCATCATATATGAAATATATTGTTAGATAAAGTATCGTGAATCTTTTCGGATTTTTATTTTTACCAGAAATACACGTTTCAAGTCTCGAAAAAAGGTCTGTGTGCATATGTGGTGTCTAGCTGAAAAACTATACGTTAGAATAGTTTATAAACGATGATGCCTGAGAGGTTTTTTTTACCAAAATCGACAGAAAATCACTTTATACTATGTATTTTGCACATTTTTCAAAGTTTCTTAAGCTGTTATAACGACCACTTTAATTAAAGTCTTTATATTGATGTCAAACAGTTGGTATTCGCTGAACCGACCGGTAGTTGTCCGAAAGGCGGTCCGAATCTATGCCGATCATCCTAGACGTTGATATCCGCCGATGAGTTTTAAAATGGCGGCCGGTTAAAAATGATTTAATTGAATAACTCAGTAATTGTTAAACATGGAAAAAAAATGGATAGCTGTTTTTCAACCAAGAAACCTTGAATAATAAATAAAAAGAAACAAATTGAATGTTTACCCATAAATACGCCTATAACTCGGTTATGTTTTAAAATAGAGAAAAAAAATATAATGAGTTTTTGGATAAGGACACCTCTACAAATAAAATAAAAAAATGCTTTCCTATACATACACTTGTTAATTTATTTTTTACAAAACGAAAAAATAATCATTTAAATCAATTTAGAAAAACCAGAGATATCTCGTTTTGAAATCAGCAGTGGTCAATGACCATTTTCCTCTGCTTTATTTATTAATTTCCATAATAGTTTATTGCCTTTTTAACAGCTATATAAACAGTTATACACTAATATAGTAAATTTGGAAATAATAAAACATCGTCTAATAATGTGCAGCGTTTTTTTTTTTTAATTATTGTTTTTATTATATCCTGTTTCGCTAAGATAAGTTATTGAATAATTTAAGTTTAATAAATAAATAGGTATCTTTAAGAAGAAAAAAAAATATCAATATAAACTTAAAGTAGAAATAAACTTTGAAAATATAAAACTAAAGGATGATCCTTGGGGTGGCAACTAGCTATAGCGGAACTCAAAGTTGAAACATGACCCAGCGTTCAACGACCAATAAATAACAGCTTAATATCTACCGCCCCTGTTCCCGGCACCCTTATTCAAAGATTGATTCTTTAAAAAAAAGATAAAATTAAAAAAAAAAATCGTTCATTTTGATGTGAAGAATCTCCAGTTATTTTTGAGAATTGATGGTGTCCTGCGGCTGAATGGATGGAAACATTCCTGCTAATGTAATATTAATTGAAAAGCAATATCCCGGTTTTTGTAGTTCCAAATCGATCATTGGGATATTGATGCTTTTAATTTAAGGGCTATTGTGAGCGTGTAAATCAATTCGTTTCCGGTCGGCTTAATAGCCCAAGTGAAATTTTCGAATGCCGAAAATTTTTCGGGAAATTATTATAATTTTTTTGTTTATACGGATCGATAAAATAAAGGCTAGGAGCAGAAACGAAAGTAAACCGCATTTCACTAAAAATACCTAATTCAAAAAAATCGGTTCAATAGTTTCGGCCGTGGACAGCGAACGGCGGACGACGTACAAACCAATTTTTTGTTGTTCGTTATTCGGATTCTATGTATCTTGAAAGGCTAACCCTCAAAATTTGAGGAGGGGGGGAGAATTTCCTTCTTCTTCTTTTCTTTTGTTCTTTCTTTTGATCGACTTCATCAGGTTCATTTTTGGAAGTAATAAACCAAAAATATAGTGATCACCTCTTTTTTGATTACCACACTTCTTGCAAACTTTAATAATCTATATTAAAAAATTTATTTAAAAATTGATAAAAATTGGGGGGGGGGAAGGGGGGATGGGGTCATTCCATTCTATTTACATTAATGTTGTTCTATTCTGTAATATTCTAAAATATTTATTATGTGAATGTAGGCCTAAGGAGACCTAAACTTGTAACTCCACAACCCGTGTCTTGAGTTCAGTCAGTACTTATTGACAGACACTTGTACTATTTAACACCGTGCAAGGTGGTTAGGCTTGGAACCTCTCCCTCCCTGATATTTGGGTACCCACTTTATAGAGGCTGGGTGTGTCCCAGGATGGGTCTCCATACCCCAGGGTCGCACCACCGCTGAACTAATTCTGCCTCAGCCGGGGTTCGAAACTGGGACTCGGAGTAAAGTAGACTTGTGCTTTGTTTACTGGACCAATACGTTCCCAACCTTATTGAGTCAGGTTTTAATATTACTGGATACTATTTTTGAATTCTCTATCTACCACCATTATAAATATTTCTGAAATGTGGGAAGGGAAAAAGATGTTGTTTTTTTTGTAAATTCATTACGAAAACGCATAGAAAATTTTGCAACTCCAAAGTATTATATTGTTTTAGTAATTTGAGGAATATTAAAAGAGGAGATTATGCCAGTGATTGTGTTTTTTTTTATTTAAATACGGACAATGTTAAATGTTTAAAGTTCATTTCGTATGAAAATTTTAAATACAAACTGTGTAAGTGATTTTATATATATATATATATATATATAGATGTTTGTTGTCGACTGTTAATAATATAAGTTTTCAGGGTCGTGAAGTTCAGTCAATAAATGACCCGTTGGTTTACAAAAGGTACTATACCCAAACAAGGAAATTTTACCGGAAACAGTAAAATATCTTATAAGTTTATTATTATACCAATATATTTTATATTTTCACATTTAAATGTAAAATTGTTTGTTTGCTATATTATTAATATTATTTTTATCTGATGGAAGGGAATGTTTTAGTATAATGTGAAATGAAATTAAATGTTTGCTGATTACCTATTTTGAAATCATTGCGTTTCTAAACTTTTTTTTTTTATAAGACGAAACTTTTTTTTAAAAGGCGGATTATAAAAGAAACTTAACAAATTAAATATAAATATGTCAAAATATCATTTTTTAAAAGAATTTTCGTTAGTACATTTTGCTATTCAGCGTCTCTAAAATATACATCGATGTTTTGGCGAATATTTACCATCTACCTCTGATCGGAACACTCTTGTGTATTTAAATATTCAAATATTTCTATGTAGTACACTATTTTGCTAGAAATATTGAATTAATTTTGTAACATTTTCTCTTAAAAGCATTAACAACATTAGAACAAGTGTTGATTAAATTTCTATACACCTAATAATAACTCATGAAGTGACAATGGTTGACTGTGTGTATATATGAGAGAAGTTGGTTGAGGGTGCAGTCAATTTAACACACAATTAAGCGTAAACTTAATTTATTGGTGCCGACGTTTCGGCCTAAATTATAGCCCTGAAGAAGGCCTATAATTTAGGCCGAAACGTCGGCACCAATAAATCTAGTTTACGCTTAATTGTGTGTTAAATTGACTGCACCCTCAACCAACTTCTCTCATACTAATTAATAACTGTGTATTCATTTTCTATATGTGTAGTATGTTATAATTTATTTTAATGCTAATTCAACATTAATGAATGAATATGTGAGTAACAAACTCTCGGAACTCGTCTCAACATAAATGTATCTTAAATGAATCAACTCCAAGACCCTTTAAATATTAATATATATCCTTTAAAATTATTTATTTATATATAATAATATAATAATAGGCTTACCGAACCCGAAGGTTTGATGCCGATACCACCAAACTCCGCCTACACAGACTCGTCCAATGTTCACCGTTCAAGCCTAAGCTCCCGAGATCAGCCTTAACTTATTTATATATTGCTATGTTTTTCGTCCGCTACTTTAAAAACTAGATTAATTAATGAACTGGAGAATTAAAATAAATTCCAGCAAATCCAACCAAATTACCTTTACCCTTCGTCGTAAACCTATGACTTCCTGCCCTACTGCCTCCTTCAATAATACTCCTGTTGTCCCGGTTAAACAGATCCGATATCTAGGACTGCACCTTGAAAAACGCCTTACTTGGAACCCTCATACAAGACTGAAACGACAAGAAGCTGTACGACGTTTTCGACTACTTCAACACTTACTAGACGAACGTTCTAATCGTCCACTTAACTACAAAAGACGCATCTACATGACTATCATAAGACCGATATGGACTTACGGAGTTGAGCTCTGGGGTTCTACTAAACCATCGAATTCTTCTCGTATCAAATCCTTCGTAAAATCCTCAATGCTCCTTACTTTGTCACCAACAAACTCATCCATAAAGACCTTAATGTCCCATATGTTGCAGATTTGGCCCGTACGAGGTATCAATCCTTCCATGACAAACTCCATTCCCACCCTAATCCTTTCGTTTCAATCCTTTCTTCCTCTTCAATTCCTGACAATCCTCCGAGGCGTCTGAAAAGGAGATGGCCCCGGGACCTTCTAGTTTAGAATATTTTTTAAGTGCTTCCATTGGGAAGCTTCTCTACATGTGTTTCATGCCTTTTTTTATTTCATTCAAATTTACTTGTTGTAAATTCCAATAAATATATAATATATATATATATATATATATATATATATATATATATATATATATATATATATATATATATATATATAAAAGGATTAATTAATATATTTAATGTATTTAAGGATTTTACTTTTTGGAAATATTGGAGTTATTTTCCGAAGGTGTCGTGTTTACTAATATTAATAGGTGTTAGGTAGCATGAAAGGGATGTTTAAATAACCAACAGTTTTTAATCAATACAGTTATTATTAAAAAAAAGAACTAATATAAATCTATCCCCATTAGTTGATAATTCAATAAAGCATACGAATATAACTGAGACGTACAACTAGCTTTGCCATACAATATTACAAAGAGTCACTATAGGACCCCTAGTTGGCCGGCCAAGGTGTCATTCGCCTGCGTCTCGAAATGACCCTCATCTCCTGGATGGAATACCACTCACCTAATCTCTTTCTCAATCCTCATTCTCATCACCTCCCTTCTCCCCTCTCTTCTTTTCAAAAGTACAATTTTGGCTGATTTGATTTGCCCGAAGTCGGCGGTCCAGCCTTTGTAGACATCACGTTTAAGAAATATTTCTAATACAAAGACGGCGTAAGTCTTTGTGATATTATTTTTATCTTTCCGCCCTTGATACTCGGCTGCCGCTAGAGGCGGGGGGCTATCAGGAGTCCTATAGCCGCTAGAGGCGGGGTGGTCCATGGGGAACGTAAGGGAGGTAGGTATACCACTTTTGAACTTTCGCCGTCAATGGCTTATTAATATTTACTTGAATAATATAATAATTATTAAATAATGAATTTAGAGCCCACAGTATCCTCAATGCATAGCTATTATATATATATATTTTTGGGTTGTGTCACATGAAATGTCCGTTTACAAGCTAAATGATTTTTATTAAAAATACGATATGAAAACAAGATAATTTTATTCGAAGTATTTACATTCTTTTTCTATACATTTACAACGTGACACCAACTTTTTTGTCTCCGAACTGAAAAACTCTGAGATTTGAAGTGAAACAAAATCTGAAAACGCACTTTTCACTTGATCATCATTTTCAAAAAGTTTTCCTCTGACGAAGTTGTCTAAATTTCTGAACAGGTGGTAATCTGTTGGAGACAAGTCGGGAGAATATGGTGGGTGCGGAAGAACTTCGTAGCCCAGTTCATTCATTTTTTGCACGGTATGTTTTGAAACATGGGGTCTTGCTGCCGCTCAGTGAGATCATAAGGTACCTATGTATCGAGCTTTTTTACTTTCTCAATACACTTTAAATGTCTGGAAACGGTAGATGCACTTGCATTAGTTGTGCTGAGAGTCCTTTAACTGTTTGGTAGGGGTTTCCTTCTACTGTATGTTTGAAGACATCGTTGTCTATTACGGACGGAGGTCTTCCTCGGGTCAAGTTTTCCAAGTCGGTATCCCCAGCTGAAAACTTAGCAAACCAACGGCGAATGGTCCGTTCATTAACAATCCCTTCCCCAAACGCTTTGCAAGTATTTCTAGCGGCCTCAGCTGCTGAATGCCCGAGTATAATCTCGTACAAAAATATTACTCGAAAATCGCGTGTTTCCATGTCCATATTTGGAGGTATACTAAAAAGTGGATAATTGATTGGGAAGCTAATGTTTATAATACAAAGGTAGAGGATTAGTAATTGTTTACTTTAAATATGTAAATATTCGGAAGAAAACAACAGAGACCTGCAAAATCCTTTATGTATTTCAGAAACTATAAAAATGGACATTTCATGTGAAACAACCCAATATATATATATATGCTAATATTTTTTAAATAATAAATTGAATGTATAATAAATAAATAAACTAAAAACAATATAAAAAGTTTAAAAATGCAAAAATTGTATAGTTGTGTAACTACAGCCTGATGTAGAAATGGTCGGATATGTTGCTAACTGCCTGGAATAGGGATGGTTGAGGTAAAGAAGTTAATATGATTAGCTGGTAGGATTCCAAGGGGGCTAAGGACAATAGATTGCGGGGGGGGGCGACCTCCCCCCACCCGATACACGGGGATATTGCCCTGCTCTAGCACAAAGGCTTACTACCACGCTCTCCTACAGTTTAAACTACTTACACAACTTGACCGTCAAATATATAGCAAGGGCCTAGACCCATCTCCAAATACTTGTATCCAATAAACTTCAGGCACTGCGTCAAATTATTTTTTTGTTTTTAAATATATTTGATTAGTTTTTACAACTTTATATACAAATACAATAAGTAAAACGGCTGAATTACAGTAATAGGCATGAATAAAGATGTGAAGAAGCTACCCATCGGTAGCACTTCAAAGTTTATTTTATAAGCAGGTATCGAGGCCACAACTGGTTTTTAATGTTAATGGTTGTTAAGGTATATTCAAGCGCCTCGAAGGATTATCGGGAATGGATGTATTTCAGAGGTTACGGACAAGCGGGTTTGAGTGGGCAGGTAGTTTGGAATTAAAGGAGGTGTATCTATCGCGGGCTAAGTCTGCAACCAGTGGGATATTTAGGTCTCTATGGATGAGTTTATTAGTAAAAAGTAAGGAGCATTAAGAATTTTTCATTGGATTTTGGATTGTAAGGATTGGATGAGGGAGGAGTTTAATAGTTTAGTGGACCCCCATAGCTCAATACCACAGGTCCAGATAGGTCTGATGATGTTCATATAAATGAGTTTTTTTTTTGTAGTAAATAGGGAGTTTTGATCGTTTGTCGAGTAAGTGTTGTAGTAAGCGGTAACTGCGGGCAGTTTCTATTAGTTTCAGTCTAGTGTGAGGATTCGAAGTAGGACGCTTTTCAAGATGGATCCAAGGTAACGGATCTGTTCATTAGGGATTAGTGGAATGTTGCTAAAGGATACAGTGGGGCAGGTAGTCATAGGTTTGCGACGAAAGGTGTATGTAACTTGGTGGGATTTATTAGGACTGATTTAAATCCTCCATTTATGACACCATTCTTCAATGGATTCAATGTGAGGCTGAAGGGTTCGTGATAAAACTGTTGGGTCATTATATACGGATAACACACATGTGTAAGTAGTGAGAATTCTAAACATAAAAAAAAAAAAAAAAATAGAAAAACCTTGTGTGTACTTACTTCTCTTCTTGATATCAAGATTTTAACAAACCCAAGCTGCATAATATAATCAAATAGTTTTAATGAAAACATTTGTTTTAGTTTAAACTAGAGACAGGGATCACTTGTAGCTGGGTGGCTAGCATAACACCCTCCTATGCCAAAGGTCACGCGTTCAAACTGCAAGTGGAGCTAGGATTTTTTTATGGAAGTTAAACATTCTTAGTTATGCCATCCTTTGGAGGGGACGTTAAAAAGTTGTCCCGAGATTGTGCCATGTCAGGTACTCGTTAAAGATCCCTATCCTAATCAAACCTGTATAGGCAAAATTTAAGACTTCCACTGTAAGATCATCCGATTAGCCATAGCATAAAGTGACGTTAAATAAATAAAAAAACTAGAGCCAATCACCAAAGTAGGAAAAAATCACGATTTAGTGGCCACAATCTATAACTCTTGACCAAATTAAGATAAAAGAGTATGGAATGTTCTCTATCCAAATCGAAAGAAATTACTCTATAGAGATTTATGCGACTATTACTTGAACTGCCTTACTTATGAATTTACCGTGTTTACACAATTAATAAGGAATTATTGTTTGAAGGCAAAAAATCGACAAATTTAACTTAATAATAATATATTTTCGATACATATCCTGTGAATAAAAACGCCCCACAGAGGGAAAAAATCACGATTTAATGACCAAAACTATATAAATCTTGATCTAAATTAAAATTATTTTTTTTTAGTTTTATGAATATGGTATGTCCTCTATTAGTGAGTAGAAAAAATACTAACATTACATTTTTAAATATTTTTCAAATTTACTGATTTGGTTAAATTTTTTTGTATTTGACTACTTTATTCTATGTAGGAGTATTCGAATCGAAAGAAATAACCTATTATCCGCTTTTATAGACATGTATGCGTTTCTAAGTGCCTTACTCAGGAATTTACGATGTATAAAGGAAATTATTATTCGAACGCGAAAAATTCACAAACTTTAGGATGGTTATCGGAAGAAAATTTTTTTTAAATATCTATTTATTGAAATTTACAACTGTAATTTATATTACAAGTAAATATGCTAAAAGAAAAATCACATAAGACAGACTTGTAGAGGAGCAACCCAATGGAAGCACTCAAGTAACTGTTTTAAAGAAGAAGGTCTCGAGGCCATCTTCTTTTCAGACGCCTAGGAGGATTATCATGAATCGAAGAGGAAGCAAGGGTCGAAACTAGTGGGTTGCGGTGGGAATGGAGTTTGTCATAGAAGGATTGATATCTAGTTCGGGCCAAATCAGCAACATATGGAACATTTAGGTCTTTATGGATGATTTTATTTGTGACAAAGTAAGGAGCGTTGAGGATTTTACGAAGGATTTTGGATTGTAAGGATTGGACACGAGAAGAATTCGATGGTTTAGTCGAGCCCCAAAGCTCAACTCCGCAGGTCCATATAGGCTTGATGATAGTCATGTAGAGGAGTCTTTTGTAGTTATGTGGGAGGTTGGAGCGTTTGTCAAGTAAGTGTTGAACTAATCGAAATCGGCGAGCAGTTTCTTGTCGTTTCAGTCTTGTCTGCGGATTCCATGTGAGACGTTTGTCAAGGAGGAGACCAAGGTAGCTGATCTGTTCAGCCGGGACAAGCGGAATATTATTAAAGGATACAGTAGGACAGGATGTCATTGGTTTACGACGGAGGGTAAAGGTAATTTGGTGGGATTTGTCTGAATTTATTTTCATTCTCCAATTCTGACACCATATCTGGAGGTCTCTTATGTGGGATTGTAGGGTTTGACGGGCAATAGTTGGATCGTTATTGACTGATTACACACAAGTTTCATCAGCATACAACTATTTTTATGAAAGGATCTAAAAGTATAAATAATTAATAACTAAGCCAGTGTATCAATTTTTAACAACTTTAGTTCTCGAGTACTGGATAGAAGAATATTTCTTGGACAATGCTGTACAGTTGCAACACTGACTCACCATAACCTCCCTCATCACATTACAAATAAGATCTGTTCATAATTTTGTGCTCCTATAACAATTTTCTATAAACTTGAACGATTTGTTTTATTGCATATTAACTCTTTTAAAATCTCATGCTTCCAAAGACGGCATACGGAGGATAGATTAAAACATTTTTTTTTTTTATTTCCGTTTATTGAAACTTACTGTCATTATTGAAAATAATTAAAACAAAACGTTTATAGTCTATTTTTTTTTTTTTCGCGTTCACTTTTCTTCCTTTTTATTGGGTTGTTTCACATGAAATGTCCGTTCTTATAGTTTCTGAAATACATAAAGGATTTTGCAGGTCTCTGTTTTTTTCTTCACATAAAGTGCATTAGGAAAGTAAAAAATCTCGATACATGGGTACCTCGTGATCTCACTGAGCGGCAGCAAGACCCCATGTTTCAAAACATACCGTGCAAAAATTGAAAGAACTGGGCTACGAAGTTCTTCCGCACCCGCCATATTCTCCTGACTTGTCTCCGACAGATTACCACCAAGTTGTCAGGAATTTAGACAACTTCGTCAAAGGAAAACTTTTTGAAAATGATGATCAAGTGAAAAGTGCGTTTTCAGATTTTGTTTCACTTCAAATCTCAGAGTTTTTCAGTTCTGGGATAAAAAAGTTGGTGTCACGTTGGAAAAAATGTGTAGAAAAAGAAGGTAAATACTTCGAATAAAATTATCTTGTTTTCATATCGTACTTTTAATAAAAATACTTTAGCTTGAAAACGGACATTTCATGTGATACAACCCAATATATTGTACACAGATGCACTAATCACAATAAACACTTCCTATATTATGTTTCTATTCTGATAAATAGCAGCTTTCACATAGCCATAATTTTTTTTCCATAATTTTCTCTACCTGTAAAATAACCTAATTATGGGAAAATTACATTTATTGTAAGTTGTGACAACTATATAAGCTTATTTTTATGATGCTTGACCTGATTCATAAAAAACTCTAAATTTTACTCCATGTTCGAAATAAGTTAATTAATTAAAATCTAATTAATAATTAAAGTATAGTTAAATATTAAAAAGATACTTTTTATACATGAAAAATGCAGAGCTAAAGAACGGAAACCTTTTCCTCCTCTTCAAACATCACGCCAAGCTCCTCCACCTTTTTTGTATACTTTTTAAGAAATCTCTAGAGGGCTAAGGCTCCCAAATAATCTTCTTAATGTGACGTCATCTCCTTAGGTAAAAAAAAAAAAATGCCAATTCAAGCAAAGCCTGTAAAAAAAAAAAAAAACTGACAACTCAGAATATCAAGATCCATAAAGATAACGTGGCTTTAGCCCTGAAAATATATTTTGTTTTAACTATCCTACAATTTAAAAAAATATAGTGCGCGCAACACACAAGTATCACCTGCCTCACTTTCAGAAATTAAGTTTTGAATTTTAAAAAAGATGTATGTATATATATATATATATATATATATATATATATATATATATATATATATATATATATATATATATAGTTTTTTTTTTTTTATTTTTTTTTTTTTATTTTATATATGTAAGGTTGTTTAAATCCGATTTTTTTTCTGTACTGGGTTAAAAAATTCATTCATTTAAATTAAATTTAAACATAACTAAATAGATAAAATAATACAATTATTACCTATAATAGATTTAAATTACACGTTGTTTAATAAATGGTAAAAGGACGAAGAATATAACAACGAAATTAACACTTTTAAACATAAATATAACGAATTGTAACATTCTATAACGTATATAAATAAATGTTTATGAAAACAGCAGATCCTTATCATTGACTAAGAAAGGTTGCTTCTGTGTAGGAAGCAAACTTTACATACATGCATATATATATATATATATATATTCTTTCAATGATTCATATTTTAGATTGAAGAATACATAATAAAAATTATTATCAACAAAAATCACTTAAGTTTATACTCTTTTATATACTCTGCATTACCTTACAGCTTTGTGTGTTAAATAAATGTTTTTCTTTAAATCTTTAGGTTTCTAAGAGTTTATTACAGATCTATATTACTATTCTTATATTCGAAAAAAATATTAATGTTGAAAAATATTTGTGCCGTTTCCATATTAATATTTTATATCAATCACTATTATAGAAGAGTGCCGTTTTCTCCTTCAGTTGATTTTTTAATTCCTTCATATTTAATATTAACCCATTTTGCCCCCATGCTACCAAAATATAATTTATTTTGTCTCAATGCCACCAACCTTAACTGGTTAGTTTTTTGTAATTAACAACACTAATTGTATTTTAGAGAAATAATATTTTTTTAAATTTCTTATTCAAGCACTGTTACACTATTTAAATCGGAATAAAGCCTACATAAAATTATAGCTTTATTAATTTTCCATCAATAAAATGAGTTTAATTAAAACCGTTTTAGAGGAAATGGTAAAAAGGTGCAAAATAAATAGTACAAAGTGGTAGCTATGTTAGTCTATTTTAAGGAAACAGGTGCTATAACATTGCACAAATATAATTTTCTTTACATAGTTACATAGAGTACCTCATTCTATCCTTTAACTTTCTCTAACAAATATATATATATATAGCTTGGTCAAAGGACATCAAATACCTGGGACTAGTCAAGGATAAGAGACTGACTTTTACAGAGCAAACAAATTATGTGTGTAACAAAGCCAAGAGAGCTCTGTGTACTCTATATCTGTATTTTAACAGACACTCTAAATTAAATGTTACAAAAAAAAAATTGGTATATAAGGCTTGTTTACGACCAACTCTTACTCACGCATGCCCAATATTTAGCTATATGTGTAAATAAAACCATAAAAAATTAGAAACGCTCCAAAATAAATGTATAAGAATCTGTAGAAATTATCAATACAATAATTGAATAAAAACCATGCATTCAGAATTGAGAGTACCTCTTATTAAAGATTACATAACAAACTTAGTAAACTATTTTTCCGAATGTCTAAAAAAACAATAATTATCTTATAAGAAATATTGGAAACTATACCAAAAAAGTTGTCAGGAATTTAGACAACTTCGTCAAAGGAAAACTTTTTGAAAATGATGATCAAATGAAAAGTGCGTTTTCAGATTTTGTTTCACTTCAAATCTCAGAGTTTTTCAGTTCTGGGATAAAAAAAGTTGGTGTCACGTTGGGAAAAATGTGTAGAAAAAGAAGGTAAGTACTTCGAATAAAATTATCTTGTTTTCATATCGTACTTTTAATAAAAATACTTTAGCTTGAAAACGGACATTTCATGTGACGCAACCCAATATTTAATCTAAATTATATGTTTCCAATGAAAATAAATACACGTTTTATTAAAATCAACTTATAATATTTTTCAAATCGATGTATATTTAATAGTTTTTAAATTTATCTCAACAGTCGAGGTAATTGAAAGTCGTTTGTTGCCCGCACCAGAACATTTTTTATAATATATAGCAATAAAGATTAAAAAATCAAATATATGAACTTTCAGTTCCGTACGAGTTATCGCTTTTGAGATAGACCTACCACATACAAACGACTAAAGTCGTAGGGGACCATCAAATAATTCCAAAATTTTAACAATGGCAATAGAGGTAAGTGAAAGTAAAAAACTATAAATAATACGACCAATGCTCCTTATCCATCCCTAAATATTTTACATCTGATTTTTGAAATATGTGAAAGGAAAGAAGGCTTTCTAATATATTTTTTTTTTTTTACATATTAATTAAGGAAAGTGTAAGAAGATAGAAGGGGGTAGATGAAGTTAACAACCCGAGCAAGGATACCTTCCCTTATCCTTTAATCTCATTATATTCCCATACTTGAAAGGATTTGCTCTCATCACTCAGCAACCTCCTACATTCCCTCTCATCTCTCATCTATTACCTTCCCCTCTCCCTCCCCTCCTCTCCCCACCCACATCCCTCAGTAATGCAAACCATACTCTATTATGTCTATCCAAATTTTTTTTTTCAAAATAAGGCCATGAATGCCTCAAAAGAAAGTGTAATAAGCCCTCTACATAAACTGAAAAGTGAAAAAACTTAACAAAATTATGCTATAACTAGATTTTTCTGCTAAAGCACTGAAAGATGGAAATAATAATAATAGCCTATTAAGCCTTAACGAACCCAAAGGTTCGATGCCGATACCACTTTTTCAATGACTACTGCCCGAGCCCGATCTTAACACAATCCTACCGCTTCACAGTGGTTCCAAACGCATTTTTTCGGGACAAAAGTCTGCACTGATCGTTCTACTTAAGATATGTCAGCGATTTTAACGTAATTTTGTTCCTTAGTAATTTCATTTTCAATGGTATGATTGGAATATTTTTAGCTCATTTATTTATAGGTTTTGTTGATAATTTCAGAGAAATGTCTCTGTAACTAATTATTCTTATTTACATCTTTATATATCTATATTTCCTGCATTTAACATGGTTTAGAATCGTTATAAGATAAGTTTGAGTAAACTTTCAGTTTCATATTACGACTTGCTGATTTTTTAAGATTTTTCAAAAAATGAAAAAAAAAATTGAACTTATTTTAAATATATCAATACATACATAAGATAATGAAGTGCAAATTGCTTTCAAAATTTTAGTTTTGTTTCTAATTTTTTCGGACAAAATTTCGAAACCGTAAATTGATTTCTACGCTTTTGGTAAAGTAGAATTTATGTAGAATATTAAAATATCAAAGATTATATAGAATATCAAAAATTATTTTGATGTCCAACTTTTTTACGAATGACAAACCATTCTGAAGTACTGCCCCGAAGGGAGATATAATTACAAATGAGTTTTTGTAGAGTATTTTTGTTATTTATTTTCCTTAAATTGAATTTATAAAGTTTAACTAGCAATGGATACAATTTAAATGATAAGAAAGAGAAATTCTGCTCGGGAACACAATACAATGCCGAGAACTGAAACTGATGTACAGTGCTATGGATACAGGAATGTTTATCAGTTTTCGTTTTTTAAAAATTCTTTCTCAGTTACCCAATAATCTTAGTACCTTAAAGTGCGCTTGGGCGGAGATCAGTCAGTTCAGTTATGGTGTAGTGGCTTGCATAACATAACATAATGGCGCTTGTTCAATTCCGGAAGATGGTCATAGAATTTTGTAAGCAGTGTAAACTCCTTTGGATATACTATCCTTCCAAGGGACGTAAATCAGTGGTCCCGTGTATGTTGGATGTTAGGTACTCGTTTAAGATCCCTATGTGAATTAAACCCGAATAGGCAAAATTAAGAGCTTCCACTGTAATATTGTCCGATACAGCCACAATTGACAATTCATTACTCATCAAATAGTATTTATTATAATAATAATTTTATAGTGAGAAGAGAGATTTTAAAATGTACATTTATATTTATATAAATTATTATTATAGAAGAGTAATTTTAATTATGAATGTAGTAGTTGGAACAATCTCTTCTCTTTCTTCATATATTTATTTATTATAACATATATAAAACTTGATTATAACAACGTTTCGAGGTACTTTCTATGCCTCATCTTCAGATTATTAAAAATCATCTAAATACAATTCAATATTATGAACAACACCACATAAATAATAACAAATATTATCAACAATTTAGAAATCAATTATCACCTACATATTTACAATCTGTTTATAAAATAACTTTATTAAAAATTGTACTTACATATATTTCCATATTATATAATAATATTGGTCATATAACAATGCACTATTATTTATACATAGCCCCTATATACGAATCATTTTTGTCAATTGTCAAAACAATCTCTACTTCACTATCACATAAAAATTGTTTTAACATTTTACTGCTAAACAATTGCAACTATGAAGCAGACCAAATTAGCCTTTCATCTAATTCCATTCTTGTACAAGTCAATGTTTTTAAATATCCACAACAAAATTTTATCCAGGTTAAAAATTAATTTCAATGATATAATATGGAAATATATGTAAGTAAAATTTTTAATAAAGTTATTTTATAAACAGATTGTAAATAGGTAGGTGATAATTGAATTCTAAATTGTTGATAATATTTGTTATTATTTATGTGGTGTTGTTCATAATATTGAATTGTATTTAGATGATTTTTAATAATCTGAAGATGAGGCATAGAAAGTACCTCGAAACGTTGTTATAATCAAGTTTTATATATGTTATAATAAATAAATAGATAAAGAAAGAGAAGAGATTGTTCCAACTACTACATTCATACATTTATATTATTCTCAGGGGACTAACTCCCAAAGAACAAAAATTTATTTTTACTCATACGATTTTGTTTTTTTTCACGCCGTCTTTTCAGTTTCTGAGTGCTTTCATTTCTTCGTCTACTCCGGACAGTACTTACGCATTTGCCTTCGCAACGGTTAAAAAAAAAAAAAAAAATGTATATAAATATTGAGTTATATTTGAAAAATTATAATCAAAGTATTATTATAAATTATAAAACCTCTCTCGTATCAATAATTAAATAACTTAACTCATCACCTATTATGTTAATGAAATCAATTAAAATGAAACAGAAACAGGATTTATAAGAAGCTAATAGAATAATGAAGAGAGTAGTTGCGGTGAGACTAACCCTGTAGTACCCCTGAGAGGGTGCGGAGGAAGGACAAAGTGCCTGGAAGGCAGTGAGGGATCAGTTTCTATTAGTACCAGAGGCAACTGATAGCCAAACAAATGACTGGCGGAAACCTTGCAACCTCCCTTTTCGCCCCCCTCCTCCCCGGCTACCTCCACCCCCACACCTCCCCCTCCCACCCCCAAACCCCCCCCCAAACCTCCCACCCCCACCTTTCCCATCCCCCCTATCAACCTCGTGTTGGAAACGTTTTCTTTATCTGATTTGAGCGGGACCTACAGCTGCTCATCATTTCTCAAATAACGGTCGGATACCCGTTTTTCTCGGAATATAAGGTCACATCGGATCTGTGATATGATTCACTCAAATAGGTTTTACTTTTAGGTGTTTTTAAAAAAAATTAATCTGTTAAGAACAGAATCGTTTCTCAGTATGTTTGTGCTTATCCCGTGCCAGCGCGTACCATAGGTAGTTATTTTCATATCCATGTTATCTATTTTTTACGATTTAAAGAAAAAAATTATTTATTAATATTTACAACAGTGTTATACAACACAGATAGTAAATAGGCTAAAAGAAAACAGACATGAACACGACTTTTAGAGAAGATACCCATCGGCAGCACTCAACAAATATTCTAAACTAGAGGGTCTCGAGACCATCTTCTTTTTAGACGCCTCGGAGGATTATCAGGTATTGCAGAGGAAGAAACGATTGAAATCAATGGGTTAGAGTGAGAATGGAAGGAAAGGTATCTGGTTCGGGCCAAATTAATAACATACGAAACATTAAGGTCATTATGGATGAGTTTGTTCGTGACAAAGTAGGGAGCGTTGGGGATTTTAAGAAGAATTTCGAATTGTAAGGATTGGATTCGAGGAGAATTTGATGGTTTAGTTGAGCCCCAAAGCTCAGCTGCATAGGTCCAGATCGGCCTTATAATAGTCATGTAATCGAGCCGTTTGTAGTTTGTGGGGTATTTGAACTTTTGTCTAGTAAGTGTTATGACCGAAAACGTCGAGCAGTTTCTTGTCGTTTCAGTCTTTGGGGATTCCAAGTTAGTCGTTTGTCAAGATGGATTTCTTGGTATCGGATCTGTTCAACAGGGACTAGAGGAGACTGTAGGGCAGGAAGTCATAGGTTTACGGCGAAGGGTAAAGGTTACTTGATGGGATTTATTGGAGTTGGAGTTGCTAAAGGTCTCTGATGTAGAATTGAAAAGTTTGGGAAGCAGAATTTGGATCATTATTTACAGATGACACACAAGTGTCATCACCGCGAAAAAAAAACTTTTTAACTGCCTCTCGAGTTACACTGACTGACAGAAACCTGAAGTTAAGATGAAAAAAAAAAAAAAAAAAAAAAAAACACGAGTTACAAAATAAGCACACACTAGCCTGCTAGCAACTATAGACCAGATTCTATCCTGGAAACTCCATATTGCCCAAATTTCCCGTATATCTATCAGTACCCTGTATTTTTTTTATCGCTCCAGATACCTTCTTCGAAAATCCACGCGTAAGCTCCTCGTTTCGTCACTTATTTTCCACCACTTCGACTACTGTTGCGCGGTGTACGGTGGTCTCCCTCTGGTGCTTGAGAACAAGTTAAAGCGTCTCATGAATTGTTTTTTAAGCTTTGTAAATTTATTATAAATATGCTTATGTAGGGTATTTTTATTATTAATTTTGGTTAAATTTATTGTATCATGTTTACATTTTGTATATATGATACAATAATGTGTACTATGCAATTTAAATAATAAACTAGTATTTTGGATTCGATAGAATGTATATAAATTATAAATAACATAAGTTCCGCTCAAAAACGCAAAACAATGTCGCGTGGTGCTACTGGGATGGAATACCTGAAATGTAGGGGTCTACCACTTACAAAACCATCTTCAAAAACATTTATCTAAGTCACCAAATAATTTACATTAATTACATTGAGTTTTAATAGAAACATATGTTTTATTAAATAATCTATTACATTATTTTCTATAACTATACTCCACTCACTAACTCAATCTGTCTTGCTATGAACATTTTTTCATGCCAATAACGTTTAATGAATATGTTGACGTTTAATTTAAATGTTGGGGCTTAAACTGAAATTTTACAGGGATAATGCTAATTTTAATAGCTTTCGAGTCTACCGAAGGTAGCCAAAGCACGTTTTCTTTTTTTTTATTCATTTACAGAAACAAAATTAAGTAAAATATGGTGATGATACTAAAGAGTATTCCAAAACTTAAGATGATTATCTCACTCTTGCAATTTTGACATTCTAATTTTACTCGAAAATAGAAATTTATTAAAAAGAGATATACAGTTTATTGACCAAGTGGCGTTGCCCTACTTAATTGGGTTGTTTAAACACATTGTACTTATTTTTAATATTACAATTTTTATTATGTGATAATTTTTTTTCTTTATTCTTTTGCTCATTTTTTCCTTTATATATATATATATTGGGTTGTTTCACATGAAATGTCCGTTTCTATAGTTTCTGAAATACATGAAGGATTTTGCAGGTCTCTGCTGTTTTCATCCGAATGTTACATATTTAAAGTAAACAGTTACTAATCCTCTACCTTTGTATTATAAACATTAGCTTCCCAATCAATTATCCAATTTTTAGTATACATCCAAATATGAACATGGAAACACGCGATTTTCTAGTAATATTTTTGTACGAGTTTAAACTCGGCCATTCAGCAGCTGAGGCCGCTAGAAATATTTGCAAGGCGTTTGGGGAAGGGATTGTTAATGAACGGACCATTCGCCGTTGGTTTGCTAAGTTTTCAGCTGGAGATACCGATTTGGAAAACTTGCCCCGAGGAAGACCTCCGTCCGTAATAGACAACGATGTCCTCAAACATACAGTAGAAGAAAACCCCTACCAAACAGTTAAAGGACTCTCAGCACAACTAAATGCAAGTGCATCTTCCGTTTCCAGACATTTAAAGTGTATTGGGAAAGTGAAAAAGCTCGATACATGGGTACCTCATTATCTCACTGAACGGCAGCAAGAGACCCCATGTTTCAAAACATACCGTGCAAAAATTGAAAGAACTGGGCTACGAAGTTCTTCCACACCCACCATATTCTCCCGACTTGTCTCCAACAGATTACCACCTGTTCAGAAATTTAGACAACTTCGTCAAAGGAAAACTTTTTGAAAATGATGATCAAGTGAAAAGGTAAAATAAGAAAGAAAAAAAAAAAAAAAAAAGAAGGTAAAAACTTCGAATAAAATTGTCTTGTTTTCATATAGTATTTTTAATAAAAATCCTTCACCTTGAAAACGGACATTTCATGTGACAAACCCAATATATACGTATACAAATTTACAAAAAATTATGGGAAAGCAGTTTTTTCCGGATTACTGGAGTGTTTGCACAGATTTCATAGTACTTTTCATACAAACGGTTTACATATAATAGCAGATATATTATGAACAAAGAAATAATTTTTATTTCTTTGTGTTAGGATTGATGTGTGTAGAATTGATAAAATGATGTTAAAAACATACTGTAGAAATAATTTGAAATGTGGACTTGGCTTTGAAATGTTCCTTTAATTTAATATCCTAATTGCTGCAAATCGAATTATAGACTTGTTACACGTGGCGGAATAACACGAGCAGTTCTTTTCCATACCTCAGTTTAGTTTATTACTACATACAGGGCGTATCGGTTCTCTTTAACTCCGCTAAACTTAACAAATGTTTTATTAGCGTTTATTAATTTAGTTAGTTTAGTCTTGATAAATACTATAAACTAGAAATATCGCAGTGAAAACTTTAAACTAACAAATTAATATACGTTTTATTTTTAAGAAACTTAAATTTAGCTCACTTTTTATTTTTATTTACTACCTCAAGAACAGTGTTTTAATCTTTTTGGTATATTGACGTTCCCGAGCTCAAGATCTGTGTTTTTGTAAATTGTTATTATATGAATAACCTTTCAGTTTGTTAATAATAATTATAGTAATTTTTCACAAATGTTTGTTAAACATGATGAGGGTGGTATTTTATCAAAAAGATACTTTCATATCTTTAAAGTCATACGTATTTTGAATAGGTGGTTTATTATAAGTAATCACATTACATATTAATAATTGATTTATTTTTATATTATATATATATATTTATAATGTTAATTATTATATTTAAATTAGAATCTCTTCTGAAATCATATATTTATTATCTTATCTATTTAAGTTTTACATTATATCAATATTAAACCATTTTTAATAAAACAATATATAGATGATTTATTACTAATAATAATTATTACTGAAAAAATAAATAAAATTAATGGACAAATATAACAATTAATTTATTGATTTAAAATTTTATTTAGAAAAAACAAATAATTATGAAATTAGATATTTAAATATGTTTATTATTTTTGATAGGGATAATAAAAAAATTACTATGAAATAGACAAAAAAAAAAAAAAAAAGATAATAGTAGTTTATATTATATAGCTTTTTGAACTTTTTATCTTCTCATTCCAATTATCAAAAAATAAGTACTGTAAAAAACGTAATTAATACTGCACAAAAATTGACAGACAATATATATATGTATATATATATATCTTAGTAGTAAAAAGAATTATTTATAAAATATTAAAAGAAAATTTATATTTAAAAAGATTAATTGATAAAATATAGTACCACATTCAAAATGACAGAAAGGATATAGATATAGATATGATGTATTAAAATTTATAGTATCTAACGAAAGGAATAAGTACGATGCACATAATTAGTCAAAAATAAAGAAATAGACAATGTACCATTAATGATCTTTTAACCATAATTCAATAGCTATTAAAAAAAACCTAAACCATTTTATTAAATTTCGATTGTGTAAAACAAATAAAAAGTGTTATTAAGTAATTTTGGACCTATATTTATATCTCCGATATGGAAGGTATTTGATAAAATATAAAGTAGTAGAATTTGAATTTATGATTAGGATATAGATATATTTTTATATAGTTTTGTTTTTAGTTTGGATGTCAATAATAATATATTTTGAAATGTGAATAAAAATGTATGAATAATGTGATAATAAATATATGATTTTATAAGAGTTACAGTTGTAATTTAAATATAATAATAAATGTTTATTCTTCCTTTGTAGTAATTTTTATATATGAAATTAAGTATATCTCACGAGCGCTATCTAGCGCCGTTTTTTGTAACTACGTACACCATACTTGCCTTTTTTCAATTACACCTCTTAGATTACACTAGCGCTACCTAGCGACATTTGCCCTGAATCTGGGTCTTCTGTTCTGGCGCGCTTCTTTCAATTAAGATATCGCCAAAGAGATAAAGTTGCTCTTAATATTAAGTGATTTTTATTTATTTATTTTTTTGTTTGTCCATTAAGTGTCTTCTAGGGATGTTGACAGTATTTTCTGGTCCATTACAAATTTTCAAGTATTTTCTTCGTTACTCATTAATATTAACTTTTTGGAAAATTATAAGAGTGGTAAAGCATTATTATTTTTTTTTTTTACATTAAAAGGTTGCTCTTAATATTAAGTGCTTTTTATTTATTTATTTTTTGTTCACCGAGTGTCTTCTACGGATGTTGACAATATTGAAAATTACTAAGTGTTTTCTTCCTTACTCATGAATATTAACTTTAAGGAAAATTATAATAGTTGTAAAACTGTTTTTTCACATTCAAAATCTCTTTATAGATATTTTCATAGGTTTTTCCCCCCAGAATCTGCTGCGGATGTTGACAGTGTTTCCTGTTGTATGCTTTAAAACGCTTAATACCACTTACTGCTTTAAACGAGCGAACTTATCCGTTTTTAGCATCCTGTCTGTCGATCTCCTAATTAAAAAAAGAGCACTTGAACAGTCAGTGCAAAGGTCCCTAGGTTTTAATAATTAATAATAATAATAGTTAACAATTTCCCACCTATTTTAAAAAGAGGGCAAGTATGGAACATAAAGTTACCAAAATGAGGGAGCGGCGCGGCCTAATGGCTAGAGAACTAGTTTAATGTTCTCCGGGTCTTGGGTTCTAATCCCGGCTGAGGCAGAATCTTATTTTTCCTGTTAATTCATCCGGGGAGTGACTTTAGGATACCCACAAAAAGTTTGGTAAAAACCTGGCGGCTGAGGGTGATCAAGGCTTCCTCATCACCTCATCAAAATCACCTCATTGCACGACCGTTGGCTTAGAAACAGTACGACTCTCGCGTTCTGAGCCCAAAATCCTTCATTGGTTAGTTAGTTACTAAAAAGACGCTATTCCCGGCTGTACCAGTATTGTTTCATTCCTAAGTTTTCTTCTACTTATCACAATATTTTATCAAATTATAAATATTAAATTATTGTATTGTGATGCTAATATACATCAGGATTTTTTTAGAATTAAATTTCATGACTGTATACCTCTATAACAAATATGAAGGGAGAAAATCAATAACAATAGTAACTTTATATTAAAACAAAAAAAAAACTCAGTTGTCAGAGATATATTACATAGTAGAAACGTCACGGAATTAGAAGATGAAAATATTTTTAAGAACAGACACTATTATTATAAATATAATAATTTAAATATTTGTGTAACATATATTATCTAACTTTAATATTAATATTATATTAATCATTTAGAATAAATAATTTTCCCCCTATTGAGAATATAAACATAGTAACATTAAAAAAATATAAATAACATATAAACTAAACATCACCAATCGCATTGTGATTTTGATAGATACTACATCGCACGGCCAACGTGGGATAAAGTTGCATATACAATGAGTTTTATTTTTTATGAGTCAGGCTGAGGTTGGGGACAGGACACCGAACATTTTATACTTCTAAGATATATCTCTTTTATAATTATTATTTGAGTTTACTGTTTAATGTGAATTCAAAAAGAGTTACTCCTTCCTGCATGATGACGAGATGTCCAATAAACTATGTTTGAGGGGATATTGCATGATGGATTGTGCGGCAGGAAATGAAAGAATATCTCTGAGCAATTCAATCTGATTCCTTTTCAGGCAGTTAATATGATGTTAATGACCTATGATTCAAGAGTGCATGTATACTGTTATCATAAGAGGACTTAATTCCATGATTCTGCACGTTCTATTAGCTTGCGTGTATCAGCTTCAAACCCGAACAGCTGTCCCCTTCATGTATTAGCGAATAATTTGTTTAGCTAAATTACACAGTTTTTATTTTTATTGCATTTGATCGATATTTGATACAGTTGATGGATAAAAATTGTTGGTAATAAAAATAGATAGATATACCAATAAATATTTAAAACATTATTTTATCATTTTTATCTGGTTGAATCTAAAATTAAATTGTTAGCTAAGAAAAATAAAATAAACGGAAATATTTTGAAGTCAGAGGTTTTCAGAAAGTAAACACATCCACCTAACATGAGGCATTTCAATGTTTTGAAGACGCTTGTTTTCATTCAATTAGCGCCTCTTTCGAATAAGCCACTACAGTAGAATTTACATCTTATTAAATTCACCTTCTAATTAAAGAATAAAGGGACGAATGAGAGAAATAATTGATTTCTTCCCAAGAAAAATATTTGATTTAACTCCTGGAAGTTCCATGTATGTTTTTTATTCAATTAGGTATTCTATACATATTTTAACTTCTATTAACTTGGGACAATGATGAGAACTTCTATTAATTTTTTTTCATATTCGAAACTTTTTTTTTCGACGCTTCCATACATTGGATAATATTTGTCATACTGTTGACATTTAGCATTATTTTACAAAATTATATTGCATATAAAAAAAAACAACAACATAATAGTCTTGAAAATAGGGACTAGACAATAAAATGAAGAAACAAAGTTTTAAAAGAATATAAAAAACGTTGGATGGAAGTGTAGAATGTCCAATTTTATATATATATATATATATATATATATATATATATATATATATAAAGTTTCTATTGTTCTCAGATTTCAGTCAATGAATAATCAATTTGATCTATGCGACGTTTCGAGAATTTATTGTTCTCATAATCATGCCTTAACAAAAAAAAAAACAGAACAATAATATTATTATACAATAATTAATATATGATGTTATTGTTAAAGATATAGAAAAGAATACATTGAACAATGAATACTCATACAGTAGGTATATAGATATTTTAAATTAGGATTTACATCAAAGATAATATTATAAAATTACTTACAATTTTGGACAAAATAGTGTCTTAATTAGACTGTTAGACAAGAATATAGTTATCTTAATGACAATCGTTTGAACCGTTTTGGAGGAAATAGTAAAAATGTGCAAAATCCATGTTATAAAGTGGCCACTTCTGTTCTGTCGATCTTAATTAAAAATTTGCTGTAACATCCCAGGCATATACTTAAATTAAATATGAAATTTTATTTTCGAATCGCTTACAACGCATTTACCTTTTTGCGGGCATGGTCATTTGGACCCAGGAGATCCCAAAACGTGCATTTTTGTTGAAAATTCGAATTCGGAATAGTTTCTCTTTATATATATATATACATATTTCATATATAGATAAGTGAAGTATATATTTTATATATACTAAATTGCAATTGGGAAGGTAAAGTAAAATAAATGAAAACCATTCTCATAGTGACTGAAGAACATGGGTTGAATGTATGTAACCACTGTTTTGATCTTTACCTTGATTAAATCTAGTGACCATTATTTCCTTTTATTAAATACTTTTGCTTCTCCTGTTCCAATAATATTGGGTTGTGTCACACGATATGTCCCTTTTAAAGGTAAAGGATTTTTATTAAAAATACGATATGAAAACAAGATAATTTTATTCGAAGTATTTACCTTCTTTGTCTTCAAATTTTTCCCAACGTAACACCAACTTTTTTTATCCCCGAACTGAAAAACTTTGAGCTTTTTCAAAGTTTTTCAAACTGCCTCAGCTGCTGAATGGCCGAGTTTAAACTCGTACAAAAATGTTACTCGAAAATCGCGTGTTTCCATGCTTATATTTGGAGGTATACTAAAAAGTGGGCAATTGATTGGGAAGCTAATGTTTATAATACAAAGGTAGAGGATTAGTAACTGTTTACTTTAAATATGTAAACATTCGGAAGAAAACCACAGAGACCTGCAAAATCCTTTATGTATTTCAGAAACTATAAAAACGGACATTTCATGTGAAACAACCCAATATATCTATTTTGGGATTAAAATAGGCCATAAACAAAACTATTAAGGGAGTTGGTTCTGTTATTAACAACAGAATAGCCCGGTCTCTTGCTAACACTAAATAATTAAATAGTTAGTATTGCATTCTGCTTCTTTGCGCAGTAAATCTTGTACAATAGAAGATAGATAGGCAGGCTGGTTATATATTGCAACAGTCCTCCCGAGCAACAGTACTCGTTGTACCATTTCAATAGTAATATTCTAATATTTGCTAAAATTGTTGAAAGAATTATTTACTTTCACATACCTTACTAGTTGAAAGCAATTTAAGAAATTTAAAAGAAAGTTAAAGTAGGGTAGTTGCTGGCCGTTTAGACTAGATGGTGGAAAAAATGGTTAGGGGTACCTTCACCAAGAAAACACACCAATAATATTAAATATATTCTCTATAGTACTCTATTTAAGATTTAAAAAAAATAACCATAGCTTCTTATTAGCATTGATAAAAAAATGGTTAAATATACGAGTTGAACCAATGTGGTAACGACTGAAGGAGAGAAGTGCAAAAATATTTGTTTAGATTTTTTATTTTTTTCAACCATCAAAAGATTAATAAATTAATATTAATATTAATATATATATATATATATATATATATATATATATATATATATATATATATATATATTTATATATATATATAGGATAACAGTTTCTGACACTTAAAGAAAAAAATTGTCGTTTTTCAAAAATTTCTCCCATGTTCATTTACCGATCCTTGCAATTTAAAATATTTCTATTAGACCAACATCTATTCTATCCATCCTGCTCGTTGAATTATATCAATTTGACGATTTAATCCATTTTCTCCATAAAATTCGAAAGCATGTTTTTCCTCCAATTAATGACATGCACACACCAATTACTGACAGTGTGAGGAACCAATTCCTGTCACCCTGTACCAAGATCAAAATAATTTTATTTCCAACTTTAAATTGAAAACTAAATATTTCAAAATTACAAAACAAGTTATGGGATTTAAAACTATTGTTTAAGTAACATCAGACGTTAGGAACTCATTAATATCATCAGTCGTTTAACCACAACACATCGAAGCACAAGAGGTTAAAATTCTTAAATATTTATTAGGTTAATGAATTTCAAACGAAATTTATTTTAAAATTATAATGGGTCAAACATCTCTCTCATTTTTTAAACATAATAAGAAAGAAGAAATGGTTATAATAGATGAAATTAAGATCCATCTCCTTAGCTTAACCTTAAGGATCCGTCAGAATGACAGAGTGACTGATGCTAAAACTTGATTCCTACACACCTGATCATCAATGATGTCTTCATCAGGATAAGAATCTGTCGAAGATTACCGTGGTTTTGATTGGAGCCAATTTCTAATTACTAGGTGATCTGAAACTCTTTATTTCCATGGTAGAATGAGCATTTGTCAGTAATTGGGAGAGTATCAGCAATTGATGCATTTTCCCTAGATGTAACTACCGTGGGAAAGTTAAAGGTTATCTTGGAAAAATGTAGTCTAATATTCAAGAGTTCTGCGCAAGCGCATGAGTATAGCAGTCATCATTCAAATCGTCTCTTGGATTTCCTGCTTTTTCAGTTGGAATTCACTTCAGTGCAATCTTGAAAACATCACCAGACTTCAGGATAACAACTGCAGTAAATATTAGAGCAAAATACAGAAAGTTTTGTTACAATTTACGGTGTAAAGTGAATGCTGGGTAACCTCTCACATCAGCTGATTGCCAATAGCTCGGCAAGGCCGGGATTGGTTTTCTTTTCTTTAGTTATTGTTTTATTTTCCACATCTAGTTATTATCTTATTATCTTCTTCTCATGAAATGCAAAATTTTCACCAAGTGATGTCCTCCAAAGCATCAACTAAAAGATCTAGGTCTAGTGGTTCAATCACTTCTCCCACAAAACAAAGACCCCGCCGTGATACCAATAAAAAATTAAATCAGCAAGCAACCCCTTCAGGTACTAATACCGAATCTGAACCACAACCTGGCACATCGTCACAAGGGATGACTGACGAATCTCCGTTTTTGACCCCAAATCCTTTTCAAATCCTACATAATGAAAAAGAAAACATGGAATCTGCTCCTACACCCAGTGAACCACGGCCTCCACCGATATTTGTCAAAAATATTAAAAATAACACCAATTCCGAAACCTGTTCCACAGTCATTCATCAGAGGCCCCATCAACTGGAACTTCTTCCGCGAAATCCTCACCAATGATATCGACCTCAGAGTGACTCTCAAAACCCCTTCTGACCTTGATGATGCCGTATATTCCTTTACAACCTTGATGCAACAAGCTGTCTGGACTGCCTCCTTTCCCAAACAATCCCAAATTATTCCTTACAAATGCCATTTACCACAACACCTGACGGACCTCATCAACACCAAACGCCGAGCCAGAAAATTATGGCTACGCACCCGCCACCCAGAAGATCGCCGCTCTCATAACTTTTATTGTAGAAAATTAAAGCGGGAATTGGCGACCTTTCGTTCCCAATCCTACAATTCCTACCTCTCCTCTCTCTCGACTCGTGACAATTCTCTGTGGAATGTCACGAATAGAATCCTGAATACTCACACGATTTCCCATCCTCTCCTGCGCGGTGATAGTTCCTGGGCTGCTTCTGACAAGGATAAAGCCCAGGAATTTGCACAGCACCTTTCCAAAGTTTTCACTCCTCATCCTGAGTTGAATCCAAACCATATTTCAACAGTTGAACAGTTCCTTACTTCACCAATACCACTCTCCTTACCTCCTAAAGCAGTTAATCCCTCTGAGGTCAAATATCTTCTTAAAAAGCTTCCTCTCCGTAAACCCCCTGGATATGATCTCCTCACGCCTCAGATCTTAAGACAACTTCCACAGAAAGCCATTACATTCCTTACATATCTCTATAACAGTATCCTACGCACTACCTATTTTCCTCTCTTATGGAAACATTCAACTATCATCCTTTTCCTAAAACCAGGCAAACCTTCCAACAGCACGTCATCTTACAGACCTATTAGCCTACTTCCGATCCTCTCAAAAATTTTCGAAAATCTCCTACTAAAACGAATCTTAGATAAATTTCAAAATTTTCCTTCACATCAGTTTGGATTTCGTTTAACATTCCACAGTTCAGCAAGGACTACGAGTTGTGGATCACATTTCCTCCGCCCTTGAGTGCAAGGAGTATTGTTCGGGTGCCTTTCTGGACATAGCTCAAGCTTTTGACCGGGTGTGGCACCCGGGATAGCTCTTTAAGCTCAAAACCCATTTACCTTAATCCTTATACCTAATCCTCCGATCCTATTTATCAAACCGCTCCTTCCGAGTTCGCTGTGGTTCCGAATTTTCCAAACATTATACTGTTGAGGCCGGTGTTCCTTATGGCAGCGTCATAGGACCCGTCCTCTACATCCTCTACACCGATGATATCCCTACCGATCCCGATACCTTTCTGGCAACATTTGCTGATGACACAGCCATTTTATCATCCAATTCCGATCCTGAAGTAGCATCGCTAAATCTCCAAAAGCACCTTTCCCTTGTCGAAGACTGGTGTAAGGCTTGGCGAATTAAGGTGAACGAAAGCAAATGTACACACGTCACCTTCACCCTTCTACGTAAATCCTGTCCAACAGTTAAATTCAATTCCATACCGCTTCCTTCCTCAGACACAGTCCGGTACCTTGGCTTTTTACTAGACAAAAGACTGACGTGGAACCCACATACAAGACTTAAAAGGATAGAACTCAACCGCAGATTCGGCCGGTTATACAAACTACTAAACAGAAAATCTCATCTTACAGTCGACAACAAATTACTAATATATAAGACAGTACTGAAACCTATATGGACCTACGGACTTGAACTATGGGGGACTACTAAACATTCTAACATCAAACGTATCGAATCCTTCCAATCCAAAGTCCTCCGAATAATAGTTAATGCTCCTTATTACGTTACCAACTGTACCCTACACCGTGACCTTAATATTCCATTTATTTTAGACCTGGTACCATCCAAATTCTCCAAATTCCATCAGAACCTTCTTCATTATCCTAATCCTCTAGCTCAATTGCTTTCCAGCTCCACCCATCCCTACAATCCTCCTCGAAGATTGAAACGGCAGTGGCCCCGCGACGTTTTGTAAACATTTATCTGGAGTTCTGACACTGGTCAGATCCTCCACTCATGTACTGTATGTTTGTGGCTATTCCCCTAGCTCGGCCTCCACTGGCTTACACCAGTGAAGCGCTGAGTGAGAGGCGCTGGGATCTCTTGGATTCGGCTTCTCCCCCCACTTGTGGAGGGAGCAGCCGAGTCTAGGGTCTCTTTGGCTGATTATACATATTGTATATAGTTAAGTTTGCTTGTATGATTTTTATTTACTTCCCAACTTGTATTTATCTCTACTACAGATGGTTGTTTTGATATGTTTCTTGTTGTGTTTTTTTTTTGTATATATTTGAATTTATTTCCGATTTTATGTAATTTGACTTTATCATTATTGTCTGTATATATTGTATGAATGTGTACTACATCACTATTACTACTGTTCATTATGTAACAAATTGTAATATTTCTCAATAAAAAAAAAAAAAAAAAAAATATTCAAAGTTGTACACCTACCTGATTTTTGAGCATAAAAATTGTATACTGTTTTATTATTGAATGTAAAATATATTTTCCCACGTGACTGAATGCAATTATTTGAATATCAATTATTATTTTTGAACTCGTAACTTTATTTAGTATCATTATAATCCGAACAACCCAAAATCATTGTCTCAAGTGGAGAAATTATTCATATTTTGGAAGAACCCATATTGATGCACGCTGGACCGGGGGCGGGGAGTTAGGTCGGGGTCATAAACAGAAATCCCACAAATGGGCATGTTCGGTTGAAATATGGGAGTATGGAGGTTGCCCAATTATCACCTGTTCTTTACCATACTCCATCCCAAAACTCCCCAGCACTGTGTATCATGGAAATTGATTTTTAAATATGATTTTACCCTTCGCCGTTAACCAATGACTTCCTGCCCCATAGTATCCTTTAATAACACTCCACTGGCCCCTGTTAAACAGATTCGATACCTCTGACTCCACCTTGACAATCGTCAGACTTTGAATCTCCATACAAAACTGAAAAGACAAGAAACTGCCCGACGTTTTCGACTACTTCAACACTTACTGGACAAACGCTCCAACCTTCCACTTAATTACAAAAGACTTATTTATATGAGCATCATAAGACCGATATGGACTTACGGAGTAGAGCTATGGGGCTCTACCAAACCATCAAATTCTTCTTTTATCCAATCCTTACAATCCAAAATCCTTCGTAAAATCCTTAACGCTCCTTACTTTGTCACGAATAAGCTCATCCATAAAGACCTTTATATCCCATATTTTACTGAATTAGCCCGAACCAGATATCAATCATTCCATGAAAAACTCCATTTCCACTCTAATCTACTAGTTTCTATCCTATCATCCTCTTCGATCCCTGATAATCCTCCGAGGCGTCTGATAAGAAGATGGCCCCGAGACCTTTAAAATAGTTTAAAATATTTTTAGAGTGCTGCCGATGGGTTGCATCTCTTCATGTATTTCATGTCAGATTACTATATCCATCACAGTTACTTGTTGTATATAAATATACAGTTGTAAATATCAATAAATATGTTTAATTAAAAAAATATGATTTTAATATAAAGTATGATATGTTCGAATAGCTGGAAGAGGTCCTAAATATAGAAAAAAATGGCTTGATTACACAGGACTGCAGAGAAACAAAAGGACTACCAGGGAGCTTATAAAAAATACCCGGTAGGATGTTTAAAATCTTTTGGTGGGGAAGTGCAATCTGCTGCGGCGCTAACATGCCTGTTGAAGAGTTTCAGAAAATACAGTATATTTATTAAATTATATTAAAATCCAGTATACCTACTATTGTAGATAGTAATATAACAGATCATTACTTTGTTTTCCATATTTAACTTTATTATTAAGTTCTCAAATTGATTTTAACATGGGAGGTAAGTGAAATTAGTGTGTTGTCACCAGATATATTTTTTTAATTGTTAGTACATGAAACGGCACTAGATTTATTGGACAAGAAGAGAAATTGCACTGTTTGCAATTAAAAAAAAAAAGATAAACCTATATCACTTATTAATAGAATGCTCGGTGTATAAAAAACTTAGGAATTACTATATTCATAAATAAATTTATGCACACAATAAGTCAATTTTGGGGAATCTTACAATTGATAATGTGCTGAAACTGAATATTTATATATATATATATATATATATATATATATATATATATATATATATATATATATATATATATATATATATATATTTTACTACACTGATATATTTTACTACACAGTGATTTTCTTATTTTAATTTGTATTAAGAGATAATACAATCTGCCAACCTACTGGGGCAATGGGTATTACAGTTAAAAGAAATCATTAATCCCATATGTACATTGTAAATAATAAAAATAAAATAGAAAGAAAAAAGAAATAGTAATAAATAAAAAAAAAATAAATAAAAAAAAGTAAAAAAAATAAAATAAAAAAATATAAAATGCGAAAAAGAATTGAATGATTAATTGTATATTAGAAATGAATGAATGATTAATGATTAAAAATTAGATCATTTATAATTAACGAATGAGACCTAAATATTCCGGTTAATTCCTCATTAATTTTTATGATCAGCTGATGCGCTCGATGATAACAGTCATACGTTACATCGTCTCTCAGATTTTTGCTTTTTTCAGTAGGAATTCGCTTGAATTCAGTCTGGAGAACATCACTAGACCTCAGGAATACTACGGCAGTGAATATTGGAGAAATTTCGGTAAGCAAAGTTATAATTTACTTTGTACAATCACGAAAAAGTGAAAGGAGGGTCACTGATCAGCTGATTGCCGCTAGCTCGGCAAGCTCGGGCTTGCTTTTCGTTAACTTATCTTTCTTTTATCTTTAATTCTTATCTCATTATTTATTTATTATTATTATTTTCTTAATCAATGAGATATTTCCATCAAGTCATGTCCTCAAAGTCTGCAAGTAAAAGATCTAGATCTGCAGGTTCTAACTCGTCTCCTACAAAACAGAGACCCCGCCGTGAACAAAATAAAAAAAATAATTCCACCAGCGACCGCGTCAGCTACCTCATTAGGATCTGAACCACAGCCCAGCACATCATCACAAGGAATAACTGATGAATCCCCGTTTTTTACACCGAATCCATTTGAGATCCTCCAAAATGAAAAAGAAACCATGGAATCTTCTCCTATACCCAGGGAACCACTACCTCCACCAATATTTGTTAAAAATATTAAAAATTTTAAACTGATGTGTGCGCATTTAAACAAAGTAACTGATCCTAATAGTTATTATTGTATAAGTAGAACCAATGATACTAAAATATCTCCGACTACTGCTGAAACCTACAGAAAGATTGTAAAATATCTGACTGAGACCAAAGCTGACTTTCATACTTATCAGCTGCGCCAGGAGGGAGCATTAAGGGTCGTAATCAGAAACCTACATTCCTCAACACCCGTTGAAGCTATCAAAGAAGAACTGACAGAATTAGGATTCCAAGTGAGGCAAGTCACCAACGTTCTAAAAGATAAAAGTCCACTGCCTCTATTCTTCGTGGACTTGGAACCATCAGCAGGAGTCGAAAATATCTATGACCTCAGTAGACTGTACTATACCCGTGTAAAAGTTGAAAAACCGTACACAAAGAGGGAAATAGTTCAGTGTCATAACTGTCAAGCATATGGTCATACCAAAAGTTATTGCCATCACGTACCGCGCTGTGTGAAATGCGGTGAACAGCATAAATCAGAAGAATGTACAAGAACAAGATCAACACCCGCTGTATGTGCCCTGTGCCTCAAGGACCACCCGGCTAACTACAAGGGATGCGAAATCTACAAGAAACTCAGAACCAGATACCAAAAACCTCAGGATCCGAATGAAACAGCTATACCAATCAGAAGCAGAAGAGAACCATCTAAACTTGTAAATTCTAATGTGTCATTTGCCCACTTGCTTGGAGGTGGAAGCCAGAGTCATGAAGTCGAGGCACTGCCGGAACAACATTTTCCTCAACATTCTCAATCTATTGTACAACAATCTATCCCTCAAAGTTTACCTAATCTTCAAAAAACTCCTCAACATCAAATTTCTCATATCCCTCCACCATCAAACGTCACAGATCTTACCAGTCTAATGACATCCTTCATCTCCGAAATCAAATCTCTTGTTATGCCGCTTATATCACTCCTTACAAATCTAGTATCCAATCTAATCCCTGCCTTGAAAAATCCTTAAATGAATTCACCTAACTCCTTATCCATTCTCCTTTGGAATGCGAATGGTGTTACAAATCATACTGACGAACTGACAGCGTTGTTGAAAGACAAAACAATCGATGTTGCACTTATAACTGAAACAAGACTAACGACTAAACAGTACTTCAAAATACCGCAATACATGACATACCGTACTGACCACCCAGACGGCAAAGCCCATGCCGGTTCTGCTATCATTGTCCACCAATCCCTCTCTCATCATTTACTCCCACTTCCCACCTCTGATTTCCTACAAGCCACAGCCATAGTAATCAAGACTTTTTCCTTTCCGGTAACCCTCACATCTGCATACTGCCCTCCTAAACATTCCATTTCCAATTCCGAATTTGTATCCTTCCTTGATTCCTTAGGAAATCGTTTCATTCTGGGTGCAGACTTAAACGCCAAGCATCAGCAGTGGGGTTCCAGAACCACGAATTCTCGGGGACGAAATTTGCTGTCTGCACTCAACTCCCGAAATTTTAATATCCTGCCTCCTGACTCCCCTACCTACTGGCCAACCGATCCTAACCGCAATCCTGACATCCTCGACTTCTTTATCCACAGCGGGTTAGGCTCCCTCAACTTGTCTGTAACTCGCCTTGATGAACTATCCTCAGACCACAGTCCACTGATCCTAAAAGTATCTCTCACTCCAATTCCAAAACCCATTCCACCATCATTCATCCGAGGCCCTGTCAACTGGAACCTTTTCCGCCAAATCCTGACCGATAATATTGACCTCAGAGTAACCCTCAAAACCCCAGATGACCTAGATAATTCCGTCTATTCCTTTACCACCGCCATCCAACAAGCTGTCTGGACTGCCTCCTCTCCTAAACACCCCAATATAAATCCTCACCAAAATCATTTTCCACAACATATTATAGACCTCATCCATACCAAACGCCGAGCAAGATCATTATGGCAGCGCACCCGACACCCAACAGATCGCCGCTCCTATAACTTCTATTGTAGACAATTGAAGAGGGAGTTGGCGACCTTCCGTTCCCAGTCCTTTAATTCCTACCTCTTCTCTCTATCAGCTCGTGATAATTCCCTGTGGAATGTCACGAAAAAGATCCTAAAATACCATCAAGTTTCCCATCCTCTCCGACGTGGTGATGACTCCTGGGCTGCGTCTGATGAAGATAAAGCCGAGGAATTCGCCACACACCTCTCCAAAGTTTTCACTCCTCACCCGGAATCCCAAGCCAATCACACCGCAACAGTGCAAGACTTTCTTTTGTCACCGATTCCACTTTCCCTACCTCCTAAAGCTATTAATCCCTCTGAGGTCAAATATCTTCTCCAAAAACTTACCCTCCGTAAATCTCCTGGACACGATCTCCTTACTCCCCAGATCCTCCGACAACTTCCGCAGAAAGCTATTATATGCCTTACTTATATTTACAACTGCATCCTACGCACCACCTATTTTCCTCTGTTATGGAAACATTCCACTATCATTCTTTTTCTAAAACCAGGCAAACCTTCCAACAACACTTCATCCTACAGGCCTATTAGTCTACTCCCCATCCTCTCAAAAATCTTCGAAAGGCTTCTTCTTAAACGTATCCTACCCATATTAGAATCTCAAAATCTTCCTTCCCATCAGTTTGGATTCTGTCCTCACCATTCCACAGTTCAACAGGGGCTCCGAGTTGTAGATCATATTTCCTCAGCTCTTGAATGCAAAGAGTATTGTTCTGGTGCGTTTCTGGACATTGCGCAAGCTTTTGACCGGGTATGGCACACTGGATTACTCTTCAAGCTGAAAACCCATTTACCCCAGTCTCTATACCTCATTCTCCGATCCTATCTCTCAAACCGTTCCTTCCGCGTTCGCTGTGGTGTAGAATTTTCTAACCTTTATCCCGTTGAGGCCGGTGTTCCTCAAGGCAGCGTCTTGGGACCCGTCCTCTACATCCTTTACACTGCTGATATTCCTACACATCCTGATACCTTTCTGGCAACTTTTGCAGACGACACCGCCATCCTATCATCCAGTTCCAATCCTGAAACAGCATCCTTAAACCTGCAAAGACACCTTTCTCTTATCGAAGACTGGTGTAGTGCTTGGCGCATAAAGGTGAACGAAGCCAAATGCAAACACGTAACCTTCACTCTTCGACGAAACTCCTGTCCGCCAGTTTACTTCAATTCCATTCCGATTCCTCCTTCAGATACAGTCCGGTATCTTGGCTTACTGTTAGACAAAAGATTGACTTGGAACCCACATACAAGACTTAAAAGACAAGAACTCAACCGACGATTCGGACAGTTATACCGACTACTCAACAGAAAATCTGAACTTACAGTTGACAACAAATTATTAATCTACAGGACAATACTGAAGCCCATCTGGACCTACGGACTTGAACTGTGGGGACAGCTAAACGTACTAACATCAAACGCATTCAATCCTTTCAATCCAAAGTCCTCCGTACAATAGTAAATGCTCCTTATTATGTTTCCAACTATACCTTGCACCACGACCTTAATGTTCCTTTTATTTCAGACCTGATTCCATCCAAATTTTCCAAATTCCACCAGAATCTCATTCATCATCCTAATCCTCTAGCTCAATCCCTATCCAGCTCCACTCATCCTTACAACCCACCTAGAAGGTTGAAACGGCAGTGGCCTCGTGACCTCTTGTAACATGTATATTGGAGTTCTAGCATTGGCTAGATTCTCCACTCACGTGCTGTATGCTTGTGAATTGTATATAGGTATGAGTGACTATTGTATATATTTTTATTGATTTTATTTTGTATATATGTATATTTTATTATTATATAAATTTATTGTTTTGTATATATCGTGTGAATGTAGTATGAATGTTGTACGTTATCACTATTAAAAATGTCCTGAATTGGACAGATTGTAATATTGCTCGATAAATAAAAAAAAAAAAAAAAAAAAAAAAAAAAAAAAAAATTTTTATGAAAAAGTGAAGTGAAATAAGTCTGTTTTGTTTTTATTTTGTTTTATTTTATTTTTTCTTTAACTTATATTATTAGTTTACATTGTTAAGCCTAGTTTATATTACATTATAAAAATTGAATGATTCATAGTTTGTCAACATATTACTTTAACTTCTTCAATTGTTCAATCTGCTTGTGTTTTTTTTTTCTTTTGTTTTTTTTTTCATTTGTTTTGTTTTACATTTTTGTAATTTCAAAAAGTATGCTTTATTTATTTTATATTCATGATGTCTGTAAACAGTCTTCGGTTGTTTTTATTTTGAATTGTTTGTGATATTATTAATATTGTCAATATATGAACTTTAATGACCAACTCATTTTGTATGGGAATCGCCCATAAAACAAATAAATATTATTTTTATTATGATTATTGAACAAGGATCTTCTTTGATGTTGATTGCGTTTGATATAATCATATGTAAATAATATGATTATATCAAGCTTATGTGGTACATCGGTATTGAAAAATGAACATAGAGATTTGACTATGAATAGCATGAGATAAAGTAAAAAGTGTGGTTGGTGTGGTTAGTGAATCCTCTGATTCGTTTAAAGAATCCAGGAGACTTGAGGAATGTTAGCACTGATGGAAATTCCCCCGGCAGACTCCCTGACAAGAACGACGCTCAACATTTCCACCGCGTCTTCTTCCACAGTCTCAACTGTCACTTGCAGCGATGGCCACATTCTTTCTACCTTAACCTAGAAAGAGGTAGGGAAATGAATTCTACAACCATTATTTAACCTCGTTGAAAACACGGATTTCTTTGTGAGCTGAAGTTCCTCAAATTCCCATTGAAATGAAATCAACTAAAATACGTATAAGTTTATTTTAGGCTTATACAGTAGTTTACTTATTAACAATGATTTTTTTTTAAATCTTTAGCTTTTTAACGGTATATTACACATTTATGTAATTATTGGGGACCATTAGGTGTGAGAAAACAAAAATTTACCCAAACAAACGTTCGATTCCTAATAATCCTCCGAAGCTTCTGAAAAGAAAGTGGCCTCTAGACCTTCTGATTTAGAATATTTATTAGAGTGCTGCCAGTAGGTAATATCTCTACGCATGTTTCATAGCATTCTATTCTTCTTCCATCACAATTACCTAATGTATTTATTTCAATACAGGGTGTTTGTGGTCGTTCTTCGAAAAAGCTCTATTGATTTTTATGAAATTCTAAATAAATATATTTCTATGTTAGTTTTGGTATAAGTATATTTCATAGCGCTGTCATTTGGGAGTCCTTATACGAACAAAAAATTTATTTTTTCACGAAATTTGTTTTTTCAATTTTTTTATTATTTTATTTGACATATAAAAAACTAATAACCCCAATTTTCCACCTTCCTTCCCCGCCCTCGCATTTTCAAATCGTAATTTTAGTATTTTTTTATGAACCATATCCAAATATTTTAAATTAAGTTCATATTACAAAAATCTGGTGCAGGTAACACACGACATTCAATTACCTCAGCTGTTCAATTTCAATTCAAGGGGTTATCAAAGCTTAAAGTTGAAAAAAGTTTAAAGTTAATTTAAATAATAAGTTTTGTTTCGTTGGAAACATATGATTTAGATTAAATAATATAACAGCATAAAATTGTTATGTATAATATTTACAAAATTTAACTTAATTTTTATATAATAATAATATAAGGCTTACCAAACCCGAAGGTTCGATGCCGATACCACCAAACTTTGGCTCCACAGACTCGTCCGATGTTCGCCGGTCAAGCCCAAGCCCCCAAGATCAGCCTTAAAGCAATCCTACCATCGACGCTTCGGCCTACCTTTCGGACGCCTACCAGTCGGTTCAGCGAATACCAACCTTCTCAGAATCCGTTCCTACCCGAGCCCAACAACTTTACGCGCCCATTTGAGTCTCCGCGATGCTATCAACTCAATTATATTCACAGGATACAAACTCCGCAATTCCACGTTGTGCAACCTTCTAAATTCCCCGGTGGCCTCATCTCTCTTCGGACCAAATATTTAACGCAGTACCTTATTTTCGAAAACCTTAAGCCGTTGTTCATCCTTCAAAGTATGCGGCCACGTTTCACATCCGTAAAGAACCGTCGGAAGAATAATAGTTTTATAAATTCTAACCTTTACGTTTTTAGACAGAAGCCGCGAGCTAAGTAAATTAGCGACTGAATAATAACACGCATTTCCCACCTTTAACCGGGACTTTATTTCTTCCTGGATTTCATTTTTTCTTGTTATCATTGAACCTAAATACTTGAATTAATTTTTAAATAACATATTTTTTTTATAAAATCTTTAATTTTCTTACGGTGTGTACTAACTTCGTAGTTAATGCATATAAAATACATTGAATTAAAAAAAAATAATAAAAAAATTAAGAGATATTATCTTTTTGTCTTTATCGCCGTTGATCGCCTACATTCCTTAGAGCCCACCTTCACATACAATACATTCCTTCTTTTTTTTTATTTCACAACCAAAACATTCACTAGAAATAATTTTTATGGCAGAGCAACGTTTGCCGGCTCAGTAATAGTATTACAATAAAACTATTTATATTAATTAATTTATGAGCCTTGGGCTATAAGGTTTATGATCTGAAGCCAAACGTAATTCATCCATAGGTATCATTTGTAAATTTAAACTAATCAAATGAACAGACTAATGTGATGGGAAGATTACTGCACCAATTATGACACTATGTAATATGCTATATGCTAATTAGTAAATAATATTTGCTATTCTATGTTAATTCTACCATAGGCTTTGAGATGCCTAATTATTTTTTATTTGATATATATTTTCACAATAATATAGTTAATAAAGGATATAGCTAACAATGCAATAGATTATATTAATAAAGATAAAAATGATCATATTTTTTTTTTTTCACATTCATAATAAATAACAAACTTGCTTGTTCGGTTTTATCACGGGACAGGTATCGTTTTCCATGATTATGTTTTTTAAGAGGTGACAGAGTTCTTATTCAACATAACCCAGCTACCTCCAAGCATCTCATCACTTATTCCATCTGGATATCAGTTTTTTATTTCTGCTATAAATTTAGTAATAAGTGCTATACCTTCATACTTTCTTTTTCTTCTTATTAGCGAATTGAGCTCAGCTTATTCGAATTAATATAGTAAGAATACGGTCTGCTTTTGCCATGACAAAACTTATACATAATGTTCTTACATTCACTTACCTCTTGTATATATAGTAAGGGAAATTATTGTAACGTGAAAAGTTTCGAAATTTTCACAAATGATTCCTAATGAGCAAGCACCGCAAAAAGGTCTTTGGCTCAAAAGCGAAAAGTTGTAGGAAACTAAAATATCATATTTATGACAATTATACGCCAAGGATGTCAATGACAATTATATGCCAAGGATGTCAATGACAATTATATGCCAAGGATGTCAATGACAATTATATGCCAAGGATGTCAATGACAATTATATGCCAAGGATGTCAATGACAATTATATGCCAATGATGTCAATGACAATTATATGCCAAGGATGTCAATGACAATTATATGCCAAGGATGTCAATGACAATTATATGCCAAGGATGTCAATGACAATTATATGCCAAGGATGTCAATTACAATTATATGCCAAGGATGTCAATGACAATTATATGCCAAGGATGTCAATGACAATTATATGCCAAGGATGTCAATGACAATTATATGCCAAGGATGTCAATGACAATTATATGCCAATGATGTCAATGACAATTATATGCCAACGATGTCAATGACAATTATATGCCAAGGATGTCAATGACAATTATATGCCAAGGATGTCAATGACAATTATATGCCAAGGATGTCAATGACGAATTATATGCCAAGGATGTCAATGACGATTATATGCCAAGGATGTCAATGACAATTATATGCCAAGGATGTAGCATAGCAACATTTTCACTAAATCTAATTTCATGAGAAGATGGTTGAGAGTGCGTCATAAAATAGTAACACACATTTAAAACAAGTGCTATTTTAATTTTGTGCCGACGTTTCAGCCTACATTGAGGGCTTCATTGGCTAAAAGAAAAAAGGGTAACTACCAATGCAATTATAGACTTAATAATGCGTTAGGTGTAGAATGATGATATGGTGACAGTGATATAATAATAGAATAAAATTAAATGTAAAATGATAATAATTTCTTTACTAAAAAGATGGTAAATATACGATATGAATTAATTTTATAACTAATTAAAGGAGAAAAATGAACATCATTTTTAGGTTTTTTTTGTTTTGTTTTTTAACATGATAATTGTAATATACAATAGATGTATAATATATAATTTATATTTATATTCTGGATAGCAATTTCTTTTGTCAGGTTATTTAATGTGTTTAATTTATTAAGCTTTTCTTGACATTGATCAAAATATTTATATCAACTTGTTCCATATGCTCTTGGTCTCTTTTATTTATTTATTGTATTTCATGTTAATTTTCGTTCATTTATTTTTTAAATAATTTAACGTTAATCTTGATATAAATTATTTATTAACTTTACGTTTTTAAATATGTATTTATTATAATTACACAATTTTTAGTTGTTATGTAATTTTAGTGTTATAAATATATTCTGAGATTAATTGTTATTAAGGCAATCATATTTGTACTTGGAGATATAAATTTTTCTTGCACGAGAACATGGCATTAAAGACGAAAAGTCGAGCATTATAATAAAATATTGGTAGAGTATAATTATCAGCCTTCAAATATATATTAGACTTTGCAATTCACCTTAAATTAACTTCACCTAATTTATTTAAGCGGCTTGGTCTAGTGGATAGAGCACTAGTCTACTGTGCTCCGGGTCCTGGGTTCGAATTCCGGCTATGACAGAATATTATTTATTCTGTTAATTCAGCCGTGGGTATGGAGACCCTCATGGGGCAGAATTAGCCTCTTTAAATTGGGTATCCTAATTAGAGAATAAACTGCAGGTTGATCGTGATCAAGGCCCAATCATCTCATTGCCTTTGGTCTAGAAACAGAAAGAATCGCTATATGTATTGAGCGCAAGAACCTCGATGGGTAAAGATTATATATATATATATATATATATATATATATATATATATATATATATTTTTTTTTTTTTTTTTTTTTTTTTTTTTTTTTTTTTAAGTTTTAAGTTTTTAAATTGATTTTAACAACCAGGGTAAAAGAAAGCTGTGTGTTGTGCGCGCACTAGATTTTTAATATATTTTTTAATGTTAATGCTGATTGAGTATCTCGGATGCGTGTAAGGTTTTCGAATGGTTGTAAGGAAAAAAAAATTAACCCTTCACTGTCATCCTGAAACTTTGCTGATATAAATTTTAACAATTCTAGGCGGAGTAGATCTTTGGGGCTCTACTAAACCATAAAACTCTTCCCATATTCAATCCTTACAATCCAAAATCCTTCGCAAAATCCTTAACGCTCCTTACTTTGTCACGAATAAAATCATCCACAATAATCTTAATGTTCCATATGTTGCTGATTCCATTCTGTACCATTCCTTCCATGAAAAACTCAACTCCCACTCTAATCCGTTAGTTTTCAATCCTTGCTTCCTCTTCAATTCCTGATAATCCTTCGAAGCGTCTGAAAAGATGATGGCCTCGAGACCTTCTTATTTAGACTCACTAGCAAAGAGTTCTGCCAATGGGCAGTTTTTCTTTATGTGTTATAACATATCATCATATTTACTTGATGTATTTTTTGTACAGTTGTAAATTTCAATAAATATATATTAAAAAACAAAAAAAAAACAAATCTAGGAGAAAAAGAAATAAGAAGAGTAGTCGAGTGTGGAGATATACGTGCCATCCTCACAGCTGACCAGGGTAATTGATAATACTGAATATTCAAAATTTGTAAACAGGATTACAAAAGCGAAACGTGAATTGCAAATGGATTGTTGACGTGACCTCAGTATATCATGGGATCTATGATCTCTCACCCTCCTCTCGCAGATGTGACTCTCATACTAATCACCTTCATCTTTTCCGGCAACAATCATTCACATAGGCACAACACTGGGTATCCATTCAATGATTTTATTTTGCACTAGCTATGAGTGAAAGTCCATTTTTTGTTTCTGAATTTCTTCACGGGAGGGATAATGAGGTTCAGCAATATTTGAATCCCGACATTTTCAACAAAGAATCTCTATATATTGAAAATGCTAACACGATTTTGGTTTCCGTTTATTTCTTCTAAACCACAAGATGGATTTTGATACGAATTTCAGCATCATTAAGCGCATTCCTTTCTTAAGGTAAAATACACTGCAATTTAGCTTTTCTTTTAACGGAAAAAAATAAGTTTTCTGTGACCAATCCATCAAAACATTATTCCTGAAATTTAAGTAGTATAATATACCGTTGGAAAAAGCATGATTTTATAAAAGTTAAAATGGAATAAAAGACATCTTACAAATTAATTAATTATTAATTTAAGAATATTTTTCATTGAATGATATTACAATCTGTCCAAATTAGGACATTTATATTAGTGATCAAGTATAACATTCATACAATATTTAGAAAACAATAAAATAATATACAATTAATAATTAAAAAAATATTTACAAAGTCAAAGGCCCCGGGATCACTGCCGTTTCAATCTTCTAGGGGGGGTGGTAAGGTTGTGTGGAGATAGAGGTTGAGCCAAATGATTGGGGTGGTGGGTAAGGTTTTGATGAAATTAGGAGAATTTCGATGGAATAATGTCAGGAATAAATGGACCATTTAGGCCGAAGTGTAAGGTATGGTTGGTGACATAATAAGGAGCATTTACTTATGTTCGGAGGACTTTGGATTGAAAGGACTGAATGCGTTTGATGTTAGATAAAATGGCTGTCCCCCACAGTTCGAATCCGTAGGTCCAGATAGGTTTCAGTATTGTCTTGTATATAAGTAATGTTTTAATTGTTTCGGATTTTTGCTGTAACACTCTGCGCAGACATGTTCCTTGCCTGAGATGTGCAGGTCTGAGTATGAAATGATAACGAAATGATTTTTAGAGAGAGAAGAGAAGAAGATATCTCAACGTGAAAGATAAACAGAATAAAACCCCACCTCTTGGTGTATGCTTGGGTAGTTTTCAAGTATATAATGAACTATAATATAATTTAAAATTATTTTTCACTAATGTTTTATTATACCTCACAAAGTTCACTTAACAGCTGAACAAAGCACAATCATATGCGAACAAAGATTCGGTGTGCGCAACATACTACTTTCACTTACTTCCGTTTTTATCATCAGTTTAACAATTTTTAAATACTTTTAGAGATGAAATAAATTCTTAAAGAATGAATTATATTGAGTTTCAATAAAAACATGTGTTTTATTAATATAATAATATCAATTAATAAATATCAATGACAATCAGTTAGTTTTATCGGATTTCATCACTCTCCGTTAACTTTTTCAAATATGTGTGTAGTATAATATTTTTTCTGAAATCGTTAGCTTTCCTACGGTACATTATACATCTATATTACTCTTTTTTATGTTCGAAGACACAAATATAGCATGTAATAATATTTTTGCTTTTTTACTCTTTTAGTAGGCTGTCGATTTTATTCAACATATATATTTAACTGTTTTTATCAATAGTAAAAAGATGATAGGGTTAATTTATTCAAATCTACAATATTACAGGTACTTCAGAGGAAGAAAGTTTAAACTTTCAGCATTGAAGCAATCTCAATTTATTTCAATCAGAAGGAAACGTACATTGAATTAAAGCCCTTTAAATTTTACAACGATACAGCGATTTTAATCATTAATAACATCGTTTCAAGCCGTTTTTGAGAAAATTGTAAAACGATGCTAACTAAATGATTTAAGGTGGATCATCTGGTCAGCCCATTTTGAAGAAAAAATTGCTGATCTTGGACGTATGTAGTTGTCTCAAACATGAAATTTCAGTTTTGCATGACTTTTCGTTTTTGCATTAGACTTACCACACACACACATTTTTTTGCTGGAAATGGCTATTTGGACTCTAAAACTTGTATTTCCGTTGAAAACTTTAATTATTTCTTTTATGTATTTCATATTGGGTTGTTTCACATGAAATAAATTTATAGTTTCTGAAATACATAAAGGATTTTGCAGGTTTTTTGTTGTTTTCTTCCGAATGTTTATATATTTAAAGTAAAAAGTTACTAATCCTCTACCTTTGTATTATTAACATTACCTTTCCAACCAATTACCCACTTTTTAGTATACCTCTAAATATGAACATGGATACACGCGATTTTCGAGTGATATTTTTGTACGAGTTTAAAATTGGCCATTCAGCAACTGAGGCTGCTAGAAATATTTGCAAGGCGTTTGGGGAAGGGAGTGTTAATGAACGGACCATTCGCCTTTGGTTTGCTAAGTTTTCAGCTGGGGATACCGACTTGGAAAACTTGCCCCGATGAAGACCTTCGTCCGTAATAGACAACGATGTCCTCAAACATACAGTATAAGGAAACCCATACCAAAATATTAAAGGACTATTAGCACAACTAAATGCAAGTGCATCTACTGTTTCTAAACATTTAAAGTGTATTGGGAAAGTAAAAAAGCTTGGTACATGGGTACCTCATGATCTCACTGAGCGGCAGCAAGACCCCATATATCAAAACATACCGTGCAAAAATTGAAAGAACTGGGCTACGAAGTTCTTCCGCACCCACCATATTCTCCCGACTTGTCTTCAACAGATTACCACCTGTTCAGGAATTTAGACAACTTCGTCAAAGGAAAACGTTTTGAAAATGATGATCAAGTGAAAAGTGCGTTTTCAGATTTTGTTTCACTTCAAAGCTCAGAGTTTTTCAGTTCGGGAATAAAAAAAGTTGGTGTCACGTTGGGAAAAATGTGTAGAAAAAGAAGGTAAATACTTCGAATAAAATTATCTTGTTTTCATATCGTACTTTTAATAAAAATCCTTTACCTTTCAAACGGACATTTCATGTGACACAAGCCAACATATTTCTTATTTATATAATTTTGTTTATATGAAATACAACAATATTTTGCATTTATGCTATTGTATGTAGATAATTTTGTATAAAGTTAGGTTAAGAGATAAGAAGCTCCTGGCTTGGGAGTGAAAGGGTCAAGCTGTGGTCTCCTCTGTTTGTTAAAGATAGCTCAAGTTTTACTTTGCGTTCTCTTTGTCATGATCATATTTTGAGATATGCTGAGAAGATAAGTGAATATTTATTTATTACCAGTGTGATTCTAGAAGCTCTGTAAATGGATTAATATACTTAAAAATACTTAAATAATTAAAAAAAGTAGCCTAAGAAGTGCTGCGTTCCTTTTAAATCAAATGGTCCTATAGCCACTTATCATCCATCATGATCATATATAGATATAAACATAAAATTATTTTAAAACTTTTTGTTTCGTTTCACGATAACGATTTTTAACTATATAGCAGTTGTATTAGTAGTGTTCTTAGCTGTGGAGCCAACTACACTAAGTGTTGCCTATGTTCTAGCAAGGACTATCCGGGGTAGTATAGCGCCAGTTACCTGGGAAATCGGGGTTCTATTCCCCGCCAGGGAGCCATTAGATCTTATTTACCAAGGTTTTATAGACAATACTGTTAATTTAACAAAAAGAATGATAACATGAAACAAATCTGATAAAAATGTAAAGATGATTACGGTTATTTATTTTTCGAATTTCATTTTGGCCGTAATAAGATCGTTTATTAAAACTGAAATTTTAAATCAAATTTGAAATTAATATTTAAATTAAAACTTTATTCAGTTGCTAAGTTACTTAGCTCACGGCTTCTTTTTAAAAACTTGAAGGTTAGAATTTATAAAACTATTATTCTTCCAACGGTTCTTTACGAATGTGAAACGTGGCCGCTTACTTTGAAGGATGAACAACGGCTTAAGGTTTTCGAAAATAAGGTACTGCGTAAAATATTAGGTCCGAAGAGAGATGAGGTCACTGGGGAGTTTAGAATGTTGCACAACGCGGAATTGCGGTACTTGTATCCTGTGAATATAATTGAGTTGATAGCGTCGCGGAGACTCAAATGGGCGAGTAAAATTGTTGGGCTCGGTGAGGAACGGATTCCTAGAAAGTTGGTATTTGCTTGATCCGACTGGTAGGCGTCCAAAAGCTTGGCCGAAGCGTCGATGGGAGGATTGCGTTAAGGCTGATCTCGGGGGCTTGGGCTTGAACGGTGAATATTGGACGAGTCTGTGTAGACGGAATTTGGTGGTATCGGAATCGAACCTTCGGGTTCGGTAAGCCTATTATTATTATTATTATAATAAATTAAAACTATCCAGCCCGGAGGACCATAAAATGTTTTCCATTTTCACTTACCTATTTATAAGACATATAGTAAGTAAAAGTAATGCTATTGTGAAATTTTTTAAATTTGATTTTTGACCCGAAATACAAGTTTTAGTGTGTGTGTTTGTATCTTTAAATGTGTCTGGGTATGACAAGTCTAGAAGTCATAAGAAACTGAAATTACATATTTAAGACAATTGTATGCTGAAAAAATAAATCAATAGTATGAATGCACATAAAAATCTCATTTTCATTCATTTAATTAAATTTTTACATGCTTTTGTTGTTTTTATATGTGTAGAACTATATTATATTGACAATATGATTGGAATCCGTAAGGAATTAATATTGTAAAAAGAATTCAGATATTTATTCATTTTGTTACCTCTTCTTTTAAGCTTTATAAGAGTTGCCACAGCCTTTTTATAAACATTTTGTCTAGCCCTTAACGTAAAATGAGTTTGTTAACATTTAATTAAAATACTGGAGCAGAAAATGAAATGTCATATGGATGTTTATTCTAATTGCCTCCGAGTCAATCAAAAGTAACCAACGCATGATTTTTATTTTTATTTTATTTTATTATTTTTTTTTACAAATATCTTTAAAAGTAAACCGAATGATGATGCTAAAGTTTATTCAAAAACTTAAAATTATTAACTGGCTATAGTAATTTTGACGTCGTAATTGTACCCAAAAAAGGATTGCTAGTTTTTATATCTTTCTTAAGTTCGTAATTATATTGAGGATGTATAGTCGACTGTAGAAACTATTATAGGTGGAATAGTCAGGAATCATCATTTTTTTAAAAAAAATTTAATTTTGCCAACATTTCGGCTCAAGCTATTTAAGTATGTTGGAAAATTTTCTGTTTTATTTCAAATGTTATCATTGTCACTACATTCAAAAGAAAATTTTCATTATCATATTAATATGTATCTCTTTTGTTCTGATGTTTGTAGCCCTGATGTATGGCTCACAAGCTTGAGCCGAAACGTTGGCAAAATTAAAAATGTTTTTAAAAATGACTGATTCCTGACTATTCCACCTATAATTTCTTAAGTTCGGATTACTGGAGTTCTGGGAGTACTAAAGTTCGGATTATCCAGAATAAATGTTTAGGACTTTATTATTGAACACTTCCTAAAATTAACTATATAAATAATTTGTAGGTCTCCTATTAAGATTAACTGTTCTCTTTATCAGTAGCATCCAACGTGGTTTTCTAGTACGGCCCCGTATCTTTCAGAGAAGCTGTATAATTGGCTCATTAATTCCTTGTTAGTGGACAAACGGAGAGGAAAAAAGTTTTTTTTCCGGGTACGCTCGCCTGGGGTCAGTGATTGCGGATCCACTTAATTAGTACTAATTGGAAGATGTGACTTTGAGTTTTGATTCTGCTCAGCGATGCATTTTGCATGGTGGCAGTGTGGACGACTTTTACCCGCAGTTTTTTAAAGTACATTACTTCTATTCCAAACAACAAAATTTAGTCAAGGATATTAAGGTAATATTTCTGAAAAGCATTAAAACATTTATGAGTGGTGGTTTATTATAATAAGAGACTGGATTTTCGTGCAGTAAAAATCTGGAAATGTGGAAAATAGTGCAGCAAATCTTCAAAATATAAAATTGAGGGTATATACTCGTACATTTTTTTTTATTTATTATTCTTTTATTTATTTATTTAAAGAAATTTACAACTGTATTGATTCAATACAACAAGTAAATTGGATTGGTTTGAGATTAAGACACATGATTGTCCTGTGAAGAAACTACCCATTGGTAGAACTCCAATGTCCAATTTATGGTATAGGTCTCTTGGCCATCTTCTTTTTAGTCGCCTCGGTGGATTGCCAGGAATAGATGTTGAGGAGAGGTCACGGATACGCGGGTTTGAGTGGGCAGGGAGTTGTATATCTGGATCGGGCTAAGTCTTCAACTAATGGGATATTTAGGTCTTTATGGATAATTTTATTTGTAACAAAGTATGGAGCATTAAGGATTTTTCGAAGGATCTTGGGTTTCAGGGATTGGATGCGAGAGGAATTTGATGGTTTAGTGGAACCCCATAACTCAATGCCGTAGGTCCGAATAGGCCTTATAATGGTTATATAAATGAGTTTTTTGTAGTAAATAAAAAGTTTTGAGCGTTTGTCGAATAAGTGTTGTAGTGATCGGTATCTACGAGCAGTTTCCTGTCGTTTCAGTCTAGTATGAGGGTTTCATGTGAAACGTTTGTCTAGGTATTGCCTTAAGTACCGGATCTCTTCAACAGGAGTAAGTAAGATTTTGTAAAAGGATATGGTGAAAACATCAATATATATATATATTTTTTTACAGGGAAAAATTATTTAAATCATTTAATAGTTTAATCAATAATATCTATTTGATTCGTCCCTTCAATAGTTAATTAGATTGTGAATTTACAAAACATGTAATAAGCCAATCTAGAAGAACTCACTGAAAAACTTAAAAGAATTGATCTGAAATGCGTGTGAATAATAAATAGAGCTATGCTATGTAGACCAGAGTAATTAATCAAATAGGTAATTTCCAGCTGGTGACTTATTGTATTATTGTATATTGACTGTTATAGAATAACGTGTAATTTATTTAATCTTTACAGATTAATAAAATCAGTTTAAAAGAAACTAAAAACTTAAATTACACGTTATTCATTACAGTTACACGTTACAGTCAATATACAATAATAAAATAAGTCACCAGATGGAAATTACACCTCCCCCCCTCCCTGAGCTGGCTTTTCTTGAAGAGAAAAGAGACAGTTGGAGGTGTAATTTCTAGCTGGTGACTTATTGTATTATTGTATATTAACAGTTATAGAATAACGTGTAATTTAATTAATCTTTACAGATTAATAAATCAGTTTAAAAGAAACTTAAAAATACACATAAGTTAAATTTTAAATAATAGTCAATGGTAATTGACAGCTGTTTTTGCACAGGCCTATTTTTCCTGCTTCAATATATGCTTGTTGTCCCAGCTAACAACAAGATAAATAATAATAATTTTTAAAAATTAAATCTTAATATATAAAAAGGAAGAAATTGTTAACTGTTTTACAACAAGCCTCTATTTGGGTTTTTTTTTCACACCCCGTCGATTTTCATTGATCACAAGCAATACAAAACATAGTTCCCCTTCAGATTTGAGCACGGATTAATTAGATATCTAGGTTTTAATTTTCGATGCGACACTTGTCCTACTTTTGGCATATTTTAAACATTACCTTAAGAGAATACTGATGATTTGTAAGCCTAAGAACGAGTATAACACTACAGTAAACCCTCTTTTTAACGAACACGGTTATAACGAACACTCGTTTATAACGAACTATCTTTGCGGTCTCTTGAAAAATGAATAGAAAACCATGCCTTCTCCTTGTTTTTAACGAAATATTCTCTTATAACGAACTAACGAACTACTTTTGGGGACCTCAGAATTGAATTTGTTCGGTTATCACGAAAAATTAAGATGAAGAATATTACGATACGTCTTAATTCCTGGTAAAGAGCGGCGCCTTTCTGTCCAAATCCTTCTTACCTCTCCTTCTATACAGCAGAATTCTGTGATTCACTGTCCGTGACAGCTTCTAGTTTTCGGAGTTTCAACCTGTCATTGCTTTTATTCGAGGTCAAGTCTGTCTCGCTTTTTTAATTGCGCTTCCGCTTCGTGCACTATGCCAAAAAGAAAATCCATTGATTTAAATACAAATTTTGGTGATTCTTCAAGAAGTGGATAAAAAAATTGAGTAAAAATCGAAAATTTTAGAAAAATACAGGAGGTCAAAATCTACTTTATCAACAATTATCACTAATAAAGATAAAATCGATGCCTCCATTGCGTCTTCATCGGGATGTGCAAAAAAAAAAAAAAAAAATAGGGGAGCAACAATTTAAATTCTTGATTGACATGTTTTCCACTGTTTCCGAGAAACAAGGGCCTCAGGAATATCCATTTCAGGACCTAATATTAGCTCACTTCAAATAGCTAATGAATTGAGCATCTCAGACTTATAGTGCTCATCCGGCTGGCTTTGGCTTTTTCAGAAGCGTCATGGGATATCATCACTGGTAGTTAGCGGCGAAGAAAATAAAGTAAGCCAAAGCGACGTCGATAATTGGCTGGAAAGGTTTTTGCCAGAGTCCACAAAATATCACGCAAGAAATGTTTTTAATATGGACGAAGCTGGTGTATTTTTCAACCTGTTATCCGACCGTACCTTGGAATTCAAAGGACAAAAATGTCATAGTGGAGCATGGAACAAGGAAATCTTAAATGGATTATGCTAGACGGATGTGTTTGCTTACTGAAGTCAGTAGTCCTAATATTTCCGTTCATTTTTTCTCTTCTTAACCAATAGTTTAATTCTAGATCTAACCAGAGAAAGATAAAATAAAATTTTAAATATTTATTATTACATATACGTATATTTATTACCGAAAATTTGGTTGGATCTATTGTGATATAAAAAAATTATAATCAAATTTAACTCAAAAGATAAAAAAATGGATTTAATGCAATAACAATCGAAATCGTGCAATTTAGCCCAAAAATAGTCAAACGTGCAATTTAAAATTGTAATATATTTTTCCTTAATATATGAACGGGATAGCTGTCCGGGTTTCGATCCGAGTACAAGCAAGAAAACAAAACGTGCAAAATCATGGAAATCTGGTCTCTAATTATAATAATCCTTTTGTCTATTTTCAAACCAAGTCCAACATGAGTAAAGAAAGACTAAAGAAGCGTTTGAAGAAAAAATAAAAAAAAACACAGAAGATCCATGCATCATTTTTGACTGGACGACACTGTAATTTCCTTTAGGGACGGGGACCGTATGAAATATACATTAAGACGTAATGGCACTTTATTTTTATTTTTTTTTACGCATATACAAATTGTCTCCCTACCAGAGATCATTTTTTATTTCATGAGTGCTGTATTCGGACTAGCATGTGGAGGATTATTTTTCGAAAAACAATTATTTGGCAAAATAATATAGCTCAATGGAAAATATGAACGATTTAGGTGGAAACAAAATTGAAACTTGTCCATATTTAATATTTCTGATCCCAGATAAGGGAAAAAATATATAAGAAAAAAACAATTAATTTCTGACAGGATTGGGCTTGGATTGGCACGAAAACTTCCCTACATTTTACGTTTGAAATCCTAGAATACGGAAAAAATAATACAAAAAATCTAATCATAGCTCGAAGTTGCTTAAGCCTGCTAATTGATGTATTTTAAATCATTTATGAAACTCTTCAAATTATAAATTGAAGTATTGTGTCTGAAAAAAATGATGTATCACACAAAACATCGCAAAAATTCTTCTTAAAAATTTAAAGACTAGAAAGATTGATGAAACAAATCCTACCAACAAATCCTCGGGGTAACTTGGGAGTTATATAGTTTTTCGATATTGGATAGGGGCATACATTTACAAATTAACTCTACAGGTAGATTGCAATGTATATTTAATATCGAGTGTGGAAATATAATGTCTTACCTGTCTCAGCAATGTCCATTTTTAAATAAAAGCAAAAATACTTTGCGCTAAACACACCTTGAACACAATAAATGGCCATCTAATAAAGTTAATCCCACTGCCAGTTATTAGGCACTCGTTCGAACAGGAATGAGTAACTCATTTAATATTTATTTATGAGCACGGTATAGCGGGAAATATTAGGATTAAGGGGCTTGCCAACTAATACTAAAAAGGTGAAGCACTGGAACATTCCAAACTTTTGACTTGACTTTTGTCCACCTAAATTGTTGATTTTGCCAAGCGTGCTGCGACAACTAGTACAGGAGGTTTGAAACGGGGTAACTCCCTTTCAGCTGTTTTTTTAAATCAGCATTAAAATATGTCATTGAATGGGTTATGCGTACCAACAGATGATTAAATTTGGGAGGTAAAATACTAGCGTCTAAAATCTGTGAAAAATTGTCGATCTCACGAGCGCCATCTAGCGTCTATTTAGGTAACTAGATGCTTCAAGCTTGCTCCCTTTTTAATTATTTGGCTAACTCCAAGAGAACAAGTAAGTGAAAATCCGTGAGATTTGGTGATAGTGAATTATCATACACTCTCACATACTTTCAACGTATAAAAATTCAATTACCGTATTTTCTATAAAACTTCATCATTTGTCTACCTAAACTTCTATTATAAATAATGCTTAATTTCTTAAAGTGGAGTTTCTCCATAAAAAAAACAAATAAAAAGCGTGTTTTCATGATATGTATTGAGAATACTGAGGGGTGTAAATTTATTATTTGCTAATAATTATATTAAATAAATAAATATTAATAAGCTTTTGTCGGCAAAAGATCAAAAGGCGTTTACCTAAATCCATGGGGCCCCCCAGCGATACCTCGGGAAGCTTCCTAGACCCCAGGGGCACAGCCCCGCCTTCCTTTGTCTGATAGCAGCTCGGCAATTTCCAAAGAAGAGTATTATTGGAAAGAAGGGAGGTGAGGTGATGAGGGTGTGATTTTTGAAGCATAGAAGGTCAGTCTTATTCTAGCCACGAGAGTTGAAGTCTAGCAAGAGGAGAGTTAGGTTCCATCTACATGATGAGGGAGGTCCCTCGGAGGTCAGCTGGTCATTTCACCTTCGCCAGCCATTTATTGTACTTATCACCAGGTATTTCTTTATTGTAATATTGTATGGCAAGGTTAACGGTAATGTCCCTCAGTATTCTCAGGCATTGTGTAAATAAATTGTACATGTTTAAGTTAACTTAAATTATAACGTCGTTTATTGAAACTTGTCTAATTTAATCTTACCCTGCATGCCACCTACTGGGATCGGTAAACACGATACCTTTGGAAAGAAAATCAAATGGTTTCATTAAACATATTCTGTATAATACATTAAATATATTAATTAATCTAGCTTTTGATGGTACCGCTGCCTTAGAAAAGCAGTCGATCAAAAACATAGTAGTATATTACTTATATAACTTTATCGTATACCTCTTTTTTTTTAAATATTCAATGACATCGTTGGATTTTCGGAAACTAATATTCGATATTATTTTCGGATATTTTTCTTCTTACTGGGACGAATGTGAATTCGAGCAAATAGAAGCTTTTAGAAAAAAAATATATACTATAATTAGTCTGTGTCATATATACATCATAAATAACCGATAAAGGAACACTGCACGCATTAATAAACACTTATTAATAAAATTTACCTTCATCACTGCCTTTGGATATTATAAATAAGAAATATCTTAATTTATGTATAAATGGTATTATGCCAGTTTGGAATAAACGGCTCAAATAATTGAACTAGGCTGAAGGCTTGAGACGGTCTAATTCTTCTTCTCACTGCATGTACCCACTGCATGTACCCACTGCATGTACCCACTGCATGTACCCATCGCTACATCATTACTAATTAATAAGTAATTGTCAGTACTTACTCATCTTATAATTACTTTATTCTAAAAGCTACTTCCGCCTACCGAATCCTCGACTAACTCTTTAAATCATTGTGTTGAGCGGATACAGGTCTTGGAGTTCCGCATTGCGTAGTCATCTCCTTTCCCCTTTCGATTCTTAAGCTACCGTATTTCTTAGAGAACGTGTCGCTTAAGTTCATCGTTTCGTAAGTCCTGATATAAAAGTTCGGGCAGTAGTCTTGAGCGAATAGTTTTCTTTAAGGGTAGTGAGAAACGTTAACAGTCCGTAATTTTTAGTTGTAGTTAGGGGTATTTACAGTTGTTGGTTTTTTGTATATTTGTTTAACTCAATTCAACCCAAGCTACTTTATGTTGAAATCATCAGTTATCTCATAGACGTGCGAACCAAGAGATTACGAAATGTTAACATAAGTCAAATGATTTATATTGAAAAAAAAATCAAATGCGGGCAAAAAAACGACTTTCACTTACCTCCATTTTTAAAGCCAATGAAAGAATTTTCAATTACAGTTAGAGATAAAAATACATGAAACTATTAAAGAATTATTTAAATTGAATTTATATAGAAACATGTGTTTTATTAAAAAATCTATGATATTATTATCTAAAATAATCAGATAGTTTTATCGGCTTTTCATTACTCTCTATTAACTTTTAAAAGCTTGAGTATAAGATAACATTTTTTCTAAAATCTTTAGCTTTCCAACGATATATCATACATGTATATTACTGCTCTATTGTTCGAAAACCAAAAATTGCATTAAATTTTTTTTTTCTGTTTTCTCCTTTAGTTGGGAATTTAATTCATTCAATTTATATATTTGCCAGTTTTTCATCAGTATTAACAAGATAATGTAGTTATTTTTTATAGAATCAACAAAATTAAAGGTACTTTAGAGAAAGAAAACTTAAAATATCGGCATTTAAGCCTTGTCAGACCATTTTAATACGAATGAAACCTAAATGATATCAAAGTCCATTAAATTTTACATCGATATAGCGAGTTTAATCAAAATCGTCAGAAACCGTTTTTGAGGAAATCATAAAATGGTGCAATATGCATGGTATAAAGTGGCTCTTCTGGTAAGCTCATTTTGATGAAAAAGGTTTTGTAACGTCTCGGGACTTGGTTATTTGGACTCAGGGGACCTAAAACGTTTATTTCCGTTGAAAACTGGAATTCGAAAATGTTCACGATCGCAATACTTTCCCTTACTATATATAGTAGGTGAAAGTAAAAAACAAAATCAATTAGGCCCGAAAAGGACAATTTTTACATTTTCTCTCTTAATTAACATTAAGGACTCTTTAATGTAAAAATTGAAGCATACTCGTTGAAGGGTTTCTAGGACACAATACAAAAATGAACAGATGGACAATTGAGACATTTAGTTTTTTTAGTTATGATGTACTTATATGGTAATTTTTATTAGTTACACATTTTAAAAAAGAATAGCTTACCAAGGTAATAAATTCATTAATAAGAGATACTTATTTACCGATTTGTAAACATTTATTTTGGAGTGTTTGCAATTTTTTAAAGTTTGCTTTACACATATAGCTGAACAGAATGCATGCCTAAGCAAGACTTTTTCGTCATTCAATTGATCGTAGACAAGCTTTATACAACAAAACTTTATCTGGTCCATTTAAAGTATCTGTTAAAATATGGATATTTATATAGAGCACAGATTTATTTATATTACTTGAGTTTTTTTTTTTAAATAATCATTATTTCAATTGTTGCAGGTAAGAAGATCACCTCCAATGGCTATAATTTTAATTTTGGCAATGAAGGTATGTAAGAAATCAGCATGATGTATTTTACATTATGTACTTAAACATCACCTAAAATTTATATATGTAAATTATCATATGAGGACTGTTAAACAATTCTTTATTTTAGGTAGGTTCATTGTAAATTATGTTTGTTATCCAATTGATTATTTTAGGTAAAACAAATTGTAATAATTAAATCTTTATTTTAGCATCGTTTAACTCCTAATTCATTTAAATTAGAAGAATAATTACACACACACACATATATATATATATATATATATATGAGTATTCGTACCATTTTGAGGCCAACGATCATGCATTAGACTGAGATCACGATGAGCCGCCATGTTTCCCCAAATTTTCGGGTACCCACTTTAAAGATCCAGGAAAAGCAAACTATTAAACTTATCCTTCCACATACTCGGATATTGGACAACTTGGAAAAGTCTAATATAAGCCCGGTACATTTTCAGATTGAACATTGATTTATAATTTTTTTAAATATTTCATAGTAATAATATTGATGTATAAGGTTAATAAATAATTCCTTTGGGTCTTTCATGGTGAAATTAAATCGGAATATTATAGGCATGAACTTTATTTTAATCTATAATGTATTATTGGGCGGTCTTGGTTAAATTTATATATAAGTATGCCCTGACTTTTGAACACGTAGAGAAATTCAAGTATTTAGGTTCAATGATAACAAGAAAAAATGAAATCCAGGAAGAAATAAAGTCCCGATTAAAGGTGGGAAATGCGTGTTATTATTCAGTTGCTAAGTTACTTAGCTCAGGGCCTCTATCTAAAAACTTAAAGGTTAGAATTTATAAAACTATTATTCTTCCGACGGTTCTTTACGGATGTGAAACGTGGCCGCTTACTTAGAAGGACGAACAACGGCTTAAGGTTTTCGAAAATAAGGTACTGCGTAAAATATTTGGTCCGAAGAGAGTTGAGGGCACTGGGGAGTTTAGAAGGTTGCACAACGCGGAATTGCGGAACTTGTATCCTGTGAATATAATTGATTTGATAGCGTCGCGGAGACTCAAATGGGCGAGTAAAATTGTTGGGCGCGGTGAGGAACGGATTCCTAGAATGTTGGTATTTGCTGATCCGACTGGTAGGCGTCCGAAAGGTAGGCCGAAGCGTCGATGGGAGGATTGCGTTAAGAATGATCTTGGGGGCTTGGGCTTGAACGGAGAACACTGGACGAGTCTGTGTAGACGGAATATGGTGGTATCGGCATCGAACCTTCGGGTTCGGTAATCCTATTATTATTATTTTTATTAATATATTATTTTTATTATTAATAATTATATGTTAATTATTATTATTATTATTAATGTAATATTGGATTGTACCATTAATTGGATCCTCATACAAGACTGAAACGTTTTCGGCTACTTTAAAACTTACTAGACAAATGTTCTAATCTTGGACTAAACTACATACGGCTCATTCCCATGACTATTATAAGGCCAATCTGGACTTATGGAGTTGTGCTTTGGAGATCTACTAAACCATCGAATTCCTTTCGAATCCAATCCAAAATCCTCAACGCTCCCTGCTTAGTCACGAACAAACTCATCCATAATGACCTTAATGTTTCGTATGTTATTGATTTGCCCCGAACCAGATACCTTTCCTTCCCTGAAAAACTCAATTCTCACTCTAACCCATTAGTTTCATTTTTTCTTCCTGTACAATACCTGACAATCCTCCGAGGTGTCTGATAAGAAGATGGTCCCGAGACCTTCTAGTTTAGAATATTTTAGTCCCACTATAAGTCTTCTTCATGTCTATTTTCTTTTAGCCCATTATTAGTTGTGTTCTATAATAATAATAATAGCTCAATTCGTCCCTCGGCCTGCGATGTGGTCGCCCCCTCTGCCTGCTGTCCTCTCTCGGGATCCCCTCCGTGCAAGCTCTGGTCCATCTTTCGTCTTTCAGCCTGGCCAAGTGCCCAGCCCATCCATTTCAATCGATGTGCCTCAACCCTTAGACTTTTAATGTTCACTTTCTGAAGAATATTTTTGTTTTTTATTTTCTCCCTTTTCTGAATAAACATTAAACTTCTTAGAAGCTGCATTTGCATGATATTCAGCCTCCGGTCGTGTTTTCTTATAAGTGCCAAGGTTTGAGCCCCGTAGAGAACCGTGGGATATACACATGTGGTCAGAACTTTGGTTTTAAGATCTAGTGATAGATTGCTTTTGAAGATCTTTTGGAGAGACCAATATTTGCACCGCCCGAGCTTCATTCTTCTTTCTATTTCCTTATTCATATTTTCTCTAAATGATATCGTCTGCCCTAAGTAAATGTACTCCTCTACATATTCTATATCACTATTGTTAGCATGAACTGGTATTTTTATTGAGTTTGTCATGATTTTAGTTTTTGCTGTATTTATATTAAGTCGATAATACAGTTGTAAATATCAATAAATCATTTTTTAAAAACATTATTCGGTATGACCTATTTCCATATTTCCAGTAACCGTACAATGCAACGTTTGTAGAATATTAAGGTTAATTGCATTAGCGTACCCAGGATTTTCGTTAGAGAATGGCCAAGTAAGTTAAAAATCCTTAGGCCCTGTTTATACCTGAAACGATTTGCGTGGAGGGTAGAGAGAGTAGGTGTCATTTAAAAGGTATGAATTTGTTTGTTTATTAATTTAACATATATTTTATACTGATGTGGCCAATGGAACGATGCTACAGGAAGAGTCTTGAATCCAGGCTTTAGTTTTAGTTAGGAAGCGGATCTTTAACGAGTTCTTGACATCGCATAATCTTGGGACCACCATTTTACTTCCTCTCCGGAGGACGGTATTACCAAAGATTTTTTATTTGGTTAAATAAATCATAGGGCCATCTGGTAGGTATGAACCTTGGGCATAGATGACTGTTAGGCTAACTGCTACACCATAGGTGACCGCTGAAAGGTATAAGTATATTATACAAATCCATAATTATTTCCGTTTAATGTTTGTTAAAATTGTGATGATTTAAGAACGAATGTGAATAAATACAGATATATATTGTATAATTAACCGTTGGAAAGCTAAAGATTTGAGAAAATATTATATCTTACATAAAAAGTTGAGGAATATAATAAAGTGACGAATATATTTAGTATTTTAATCGTGAAAATTTTAATTTAATTTAAAATTCGAATGCTAGTTTTCACCGGGAAATATTATTTAGTCTAAAAGATACACTGCTGGTCAAAAGTTTGAGACCACCGATGGTTTACATCAATAAGTCATCAATACCTAAATAAATACAGGTGTCATATTATTATTGGCATTTATTAACAAATTTACTCATTATGAGAAAGAAAAGTTTAAATAACTTGAATAACAAGAAATATTTTGATTAAATCTGATCATTGCTGAGACTTCATCATCATCATCATGAATCGGCTCTACACCCCATCACTGGGTCCTGGCCTCCTCGAGTAGCTTTCGCCAGTTGGTTCTGTTGAGTGCCGCTGTCCTCCAGCTCCTAACATCAAGCAGGTTTCTCGAATCTTCCTTCACACCATCAGCCCATCATAGTTTGGGGCGGCCTCTTGCTCGTGTTCCATGCAGCTCTTCTTCGAGGAGCTTCCTTGGAATTTCCTGTGCGTCCATTCTGGCCACATGGCCTATCCATCGAAGCCTGCCAATCTTTATTGTTTTAACAACGTCCAGTTCCTTTAATAAGGTGTACAGCTCGTTGTTTGTTCGCCTTTCCATGTTTGATTTTCTCTTTATGGGCCATAAATCCGTCGTAAAATCTTTCTTTCGAAGATACATAGATTTCGCTCATCGCTTTTGGAAAAGGTCCATGTTTCTGATCCATAGGTAAGTACAGACCTTGTCAGTGTCTCCTACAGTCTCATCTTTGTAGCTCTTGAGAGTAAGCTGCTTCCTAAATGTCGGCGTAATCCAAAATAGCACCTGTTAGCCGATTTCTGGAATTGATCTGTGTCCATGTTAGCTCCTCGATATGTTCGAACATCCATAAGGTTGGATTTATGTTTTCCGCTGATCAGAAAATGATCGATCTGGTTCACAGTATTCCCGTTGGGAGATCGCCAAGTACCTAGATGGATCCTTGTGAGGGAAAAGACTGCTGCCTATAACGAGATTCTGCGATGCGCAGAAATTTACTAGTCTTTGGCAATTTTCGTTACAGGTTTCATGGAGCCTATGCCTTCCTATGGTAGGTACGTAAAATGTTTCTCTACCAACCTTAGCGTTGAAATCGCCTGCAATTATTTTAATGGCATACCGAGGGGATGCTTTAACCATTTCGTCTAACAGATCATAAAAATCCTCCTTGTCCTGCTCTGGAGATTCAGTGGGAGCATGGCAGCTGAAAACAGAGTAATTAAATGGTTTATCTCGAACTCTGATATCGAATAGTCGCGAGTACACCGGTTTGAAATCAGTTATCAGGTGTATAAATCATTTTGCCACAATAAACCCAGTTCCAAAGATGAGTTTTTTACTATCACACCTGTATTAGATGGTATGAGCTTTTTTTTCGATTACTCCCTGTCCAGTCCGTCGAATTTCCTTGAGTGCAGTGATGTCTAATTTATAACGATTGATTTGATCTGAGAGCATTTTTGTGCTTCTGGTCTATATAATGATAAAACGTTCCACGATCCAATAGTGAAGTCCTTGTAACGAGAGCTATTTCTATTCCTTTTTGGCAGTCCGGCTAATGTTTCTTGAGGTTTCGGGATAATTTAAATTTAACACTTTGACGACCACGCGTGTTTGGAGCACCTTCTCTTGTGGACCATAGCGGGCGTATGAGTCCGCTGCAGCGGTTCCAACTGGGACCGACTAAAACTGGCTATTTTGGTTCAGTGGCCCAAAACATTATTATCAGCTATTTGTGTTTTATTTCACCCGAAAAACACATAGTATTAACAAAATTGTGATAAAAGTTACTTTAAGTTAAATGAAACAATTAATAAAATCCCGTATACGCCCGCTCGAGGCTGGTAGTGATAGCGGGAGAGCGGGCGTATACGCCCGCTGCGGTCCCTCCCCACTGCACATGAACCAGGGAGCGGGCCAGGGGAAGACTAAGCCAGCGGGCGTATACGCCCGCTCTGGTCGTCAAAGTGTTAAGAGGTAGGGGTTATTAGCCCGATTCATAGCCTCCGAGTCAGGTGGAGGGGCTGCCTCCTCGAAGCGACCTGACTTGCTCCCCCATTCGGGGCGGCTCCTAGGGAAGGTGGCCCTAGGGTGTGTGGTATAAGTGACCTCGTGTCAGTGTGAGTGAGCTGTATACTGCATACTGATTGTGCCGAGTGCTGAACTCAGGAAACTGGTGGGACGTTAGGTCGCTGTGCACTTCAGCTAGCGCCTGCGGTACTGAGACTTCTAGCTTGATACAAATTAAAATGAATAAACAACGTGATTATTGTGTCTGGAGATTTATTAACTGTCTAATAATCCATTAAGGGGAATTGAGAAGATAAATATTATTCTTAGTTTGATTTATTGATTTCTCGACTGCCAAAGTTGTAAGAAGTTAACTGCACAGGTAATTTTCGTTTTTTTCATAATCTTTTATTAAAGGACGGTTAAAAAGAATGAATTTTAGATGAATTGCTTGTTATAACCCACATAATACACAAAGAGACAAAATCCAAGCGGGCCGCAGAAAAAATCAAACAGATTAATTGATGTAAACCAAAGGTGGTTCAATCTTTTGACCGGTAGTGTCTATTCCATCGAAATTAATCCTAATACATTCAACTTTTTTCAACTCTATCTTCATTTCACAGTTCAAATTGATTTTAACGACCTAGATAATAGAAAGACGTGTGTTGTCCGTATCAGATTTTTTTATTTCAGTCATGTAAGCTGCTGTTTATTTAAAACTATTTTCTAATTAATGATTGGGGCAACGGGTAGATAGGTTTAAAAAATTTTAGTCGTAAGGAAAATGTTTTTGTTTATTTTCTAAATGTTAAAATAAAAAAAAAATCAATAAAAATAACAAAGGGAAAAATATAAGATTATATCAATAACAAATAATTATAAAAAAAAAAAACACTATATACAGATACATGTTTTTTTTTTTTTTCATTTCATTTTTCTTCTTTAAACATATTATCATTTTCATGGTGATATTACTTATGATATTATGCATAATTATTATTTATGGTTTATCATAGGTAATGTATTTTTACATAAACGTTAGAAATGTTTTAACAGATTTATTGTAGTTGGAAAATATATTACTTTGTCAGCTCTGCTACTTTCCTTCTCTAATGCTATTGAAATGTTTTGAGGTATTCCTATTTTTTATTTTATAAATGTAGTATGGACGTTCCTGGAAAATATGGGCTATTATCAGAATGTTGTTACGAATTGGGCGTTTATATGTATATATATACACCGTAAAATGAGGTGAATGGAAACTTAATGTCGCTGTTATTATACTAGTTTTTACGATTTTTTCCTCTCCCAGAAACTTTACCAGTATGTATAAATTAGGGGTGGGCATAATGGAATGACGATTATCGGATTAATCGGTTTGGAGAAACGAATGATGATTCGAAGTGAATTGTTTAACGATAATCGAGGGATTATAAGGAGCGCGGATAAGCAAAACGACTTTTTTTTTTTCTCATCACATAAATTATATCCATATTGCCAATATAAGGTTCAGACAGGTCAGCCATCATAGAGACGAGAATTGTGGAATATGGTCTCTCAGAATCCATATTAATCATTCCGTCATTCGATTATTTAAATCATCGAAGTCCGATCATCTGCCCACCCCTAGTATAAATCTGTTATCTATATAGGTTTTTTAGTATGTGTTTACTGCTCTTGAAGTTGTCGTCTTGCATACAAATCTTTGCTCAATATATTATTTGCAACAGTTTCTTAGTGGCATTCACATTTTCTGGAGTGTGGGGTGAATGGAAACATTTCTTTCAGAAGACACATGAGATGAATATTCTTTGCAAGACCGGGATGTTGAGTATGTGGTGTCATGCAGATCTGAAGATAAACCTGGACTTGAATCATTATCCACAAATTATGACATTTCAGTTATATTATTATATATTATATATATAAGCTCTGTTATTCCACTTAGCCGAGGTTGATAGTGAACATAAATTTAGTTTCCAAAACTGATATGATAGAGGGTGGGTCGGTATGAAGATCCTCCAGCAATATAAATGTGGGAGGGAGTTAAAATAATCCGCGGGCTAATGTATAGGGTCGTTAGGGCCAATGGCGCAACACAGCCCTTCCCCTCCTACCGACTACCAATACGATGACACCCCAATAGATGTTGCGTGTCGGCGAAAAATGTTGAAGGTCGGATCTTACAGGCCGTGGAAGACAATATCGGTAAGGGGCAGCCTAATTGTCGGAAGAGGGGAGCTTGAGTTATACCTTGTTAACCAGTAATTTATGTTTACAGTTGTGAAGATAAAACAGACATTGCGTGCCCGCCAGCCCGCCAGCAAATCATTAGTTAGCCTCTGTTATTTGAGCCGATCCATAGCTTGGATAAGTGAATTCACCACCTACATGCAAATGTGGAACTCTTAGTAATTGTAGTATCCTTCCAGTTTTCTCTTTTATTCCGAGGGAACAATGGCTTGATCCGTAATCTTTTTAAAATTATAATGCCCGCGTCGCAACAGCATTATAATTGCACCTCGCTTAATTAATGAATTATATTTCTTTGTGTGGGGTAGCTAGCTGGATCGTGCGAGTGATGATGCATGATAGAGATGGCGGTGGTGTTATGGAACGGGTTTCAAATATATAAAATAGGTGTTTTTTCACCTATCTCAATGGCTCTAGGGCATATAATTAAAATCAATCAAGCTTGTACTGAAATTATTATTTTTTTTATTTAAACATATTTATTGATATTTACAACTATATTATATATATCAAGGAAATGTGATGGACATAGTAAACTGACATAAAATGCATATAAAGACGCTACCCATTGGCAGCACTATAAAAATATTCTAAACTAGAAGGTCACGGGCCATCTTCTTTTCAGAAATCTCGGAGGATTATCAGGAATCGAAGAGGATGATAGGTAGATACTTGTGGGTTAGAGTGGGAATGGAGTTTTTCATGGAATGATTGAAACCTCGTTCGGGCTGATTCAGTGACATATGGAACATTAAGGTCTTTATGGATGCTTTTATTCGTGACAAAGTAAAGAACGTTAAGGATTTAACGAAGGATTTCGGATTGGAAACGAGACGAATTGGATGGTTTAGTAGAGCCCCATACATTCACTCCGTAAGTCCATATTGGTCTTATGATGGTCATATAGATAAGTCTTTTGTAATTAAGTGGAAGGTTGTAGCGTTTGTCCAGTAAGTGTTGAAGTAGCCAAAAACGTCGAGCAGTTTCTTGTCGTTCAGTCTTGTATCTGGTATACAAATATTACAAGCAATTGTGACAGGATCTCATCACTAGAAAACTGTTCCTCATATCCCGACCCATCTCCTAAGAATAATCCTATTAAGTTAACCCGACCGTCAGGAATTATGGAGTAACCTTTGATCAGATAGTATCATTAAAAAACTGTGTTTCTGAAATCCCCTGTCGTACCTTTTAACTAAATTCCATTCGTCACCTTTTCTCGTATGAAACTGGAAAACTCCTAATATCCCCTCACTTCGACTTCTGCATTACGGTGTACGGGTGGTGTGTCTGGGGATCTCGAAGTAAAAACAAGACGCTTAATTAATTGCTTCCATCGATTCATCTTCGGGGTCCCAGGATACAGATCCTTCTACAAATTAAGGTGGCTCTATCCTTCCAATCGTCTTAAGTATTTTCTAGTGCCATTCCTTTACTAAATTTTCCAATCCCACAGTCCATCATACATTTTCGACCCTCTACAACTCAAATCCTCTGTCCATCCACGCTATACACACTCAAGACACGTTTTATTCACTCCTCAATCCTATGGAATTCTATTCCTCCTTCTATCAGTCACTCAAACTCTCTACCTTCAAATCCCGTTTATTTAATCATCTAATGATTATCCAGTAACATTAGAATTGTAAAAAAGGTTCAATTTTATTTTTTTAATTCCATTTACATCTGTCAATCTTATATTAGTCAATTCTAACTTTTATTTCTGTATTACTAAGACTCTAAAGCCTATAGGCTATAGCCTCTAAAGGAACTTGTCCCAGAATATAGAGTTTATATATTTATTATCTCCTGAAATTAAGAAAAAAAAGAAATGGCAAACCCCTAACCCCCCCTAATCCCTAATCTTTTTTCGTCTGTTTTGTACGAGTTTAAGAAAACGTACAAGGGGCAGATACAAGTGCTTTGGGAAAGTTGTGCAATGAGCCGCTCGTAAAACTTGAAATTTTTACGACTTGAAACCGAGACGGAACGACTTGGGGTCCCATCATACATAAGTACCGACAAGATACTCAAAGTGACATTAGTTTCAACTTTTCGTTTTAATGTTTTCTTTTTTGATTTTTTAATGAATTATTGTCCATTTTTTATACTTATCTTGTATTTTATTTCACCTCATTAACCATACATTTAAAAAAAAATCTGATGCACGCAAGACACTGCTTTCACTTGCTGCCCTTGTTAAATTCAGTTTTAGAGCTTTTTAATGAAGTTAACGGTGATATAAGAATTGATTTCTTTTAGATTTATATTAAACTAGCGACTTGGCTTCGCACGCGGGCAATTTAACTGTGGTGCCAAAAGTTCATTTTAACCAATGAAGCGTTTAGCATTTTGGGATAATGAGTTCATTCTTACGAAAAGTTCCCTTACCAACAAGATATTATGTGCATTAACGTTTATTCATTATTATATTTAGTCATCGGTAGAAATTAGAAACATAAAATTGGTCAAAAAATCAAGATTGGTTCAGCTTATTTGTTTATTATGTTAAACGGTTCCTATTTTATTCAATTTATTATATATAGATTTTATTAATTTGTTTTTTAACTTTTTCTAAATCAATCCTCCTGGATAAGTCTACTCCATATGTCACGGTTCTGTGTAGTTAGTGTAGCCATGTGTCCACCATCCAGTTCCGCACTCCAAGCATCTTCTGGGCATCGTGTGCAACACCATCTCGCTAGCACAGATTTGGTTTTACTTTTCGCCTAGATCCATGAATTTCTTCTGGAAAAATTGTTTTAGGGAACGAATCTTCATCCATCCTCGCTAGATACCCTGCCCACCTTAACCTTTTTAGTCAAATGGGTTTCGCAATGTCTAGTTCCTGAAATAAAGAGTACAGTTGCTGGTTGATCCTTCGACGGTATTCCCGATCTTCCATTATTCCACCGTAGATTGATAGAAGGATCTTCCTCTCATGAATTTGAATTGCAAATTCATCCGACTTGCTCATTGTCCATGTCTCAGAGCCATAGCTGAGGACTGGGCGAATTAAGGTTTTTTACAGCTGTACTTCCGTTCCTCATTGAAGCAGGTGGCTACGGAAGTGACTGCGTAGGCCATAAAAACATTTATTGGACTTGCTGATTTGGCACCTCATTTCTTTGGAGACATAGTTTTCCACATTCACCTGACAGCCTAGATGTACGAATTCGTTGACTTTCTCAAATCAGTAGTCTCTAAAACTTTCTTTCTCACCGAGTACTGCTTGATCTTAGATAACATGTATTTTGTCCTGATCTCATCTATTACCAAACCCATTTTCTGAGCGGCTTTAGTAAGGTAGTTTATGTAACTCCTTGCTCTAAATACATTAGTAGCAGTCTTAGCTAGAACTAGATACACCTCCGTTTATTCAAGACTACCAGCCCACTCAAACCCTCTCGTCCGAATCCTCTCATCTCCATATATTCCCGATAATCCTCTGAGGCGCCTGAGAAGACGGTGGCCTCGAGACCTGCTAAGGAAATAATTATTGGAGTGCTACCGCTGGGTGTATCCTCAAGTGTGTATCCTGCCAATTGTTACTTTTTTCACATTTACTAGTTGTAATTTTTTTTTTAAATTTCGGTTGTAAATAAATAAAAAAAAAGAAAATGCTCCTTACTTTGCAACCTATCTAACTTTTTAGATAGTCCTTTAAAGACATAAATTTCGCATTAGTTGAAATAGATATACCTCATTTAATTACTAATTACCTCTACTTCGTACTCTCTTCCCGATAATCTTCCGAGGTGCCTGAAAAGACACTATTAATTAATTCTATTATATAAATAATAGAAACCCTTACACTCGGATGTCCCCTCTGAGGGGACATTACATTTTATTAGCGATTATGTAGGATGGCCTAATACCACCGATTTTTTTATTTTTTAAAAATATAATTAGAAACGCATATTTTCATGTAGTTTTCTGTTAAAATATCACAAAAATAGATCAAATTATGATAATAAATAAATGCACAGTGCACCTTCTCTAATAATTTGAGCAATATGTAGAATTTGCGAAACATTCAGATTCCATTTAACATTAAACATGCATACATTAGGCTAGTATTCATATTAGTAGAAAGTTATAAAAAACAAATTTTTGTTATAAGTCTTTTGTGTGTTCTTCAATGACCACTAATACATATAAGCCAAATTGTATTACAACACATTACATGTTCCTCATATTATCACGATTACAGTGTGTTCGTTTTCGTGAAAAAGTAGCGTCTATAATTAAATAATTAATATATATATATATGGTGGCGAGAGACAAAACTAGGTGTAGTGAGTGATGACCCTACACTATAATATACATCGAGAAACGCGATTGTAATCTCCCAGGACACTAAACCGCGAGGCCAAGGGCCTACATGGCCTGTCGCGCCACTTAAGAAGAAGAAGAATATATATATCAATAGTAAGTTATATACCGCCAGGTAGTTTACTTTTTCATGCCTATAACTGAAGTGTTGCTCATTTACTTGGTGTAATATGTTATATAAAGTTATAAATATCAATAATTTGTATGTATATATATATATATTATATATATATATATATATATATTATATATATATATATATTTACATTGTTGTTAGTCCTCGATTGTTGATAATTTAACACGTTCACCCCGGGGCAAAAATATCTACGTTTTTTTCCGCTTGAGACAGAGAAGAACTGTTGTAAGTTCGAACGTGTTTAATGCGACATCACAACAGTTCCAGGCCTCGAATGCACTCCCAACGAACAGTCGAGTGTGACACAACGGTGGGTCACGCCTACTCACGGAACTGTCAAGTGTGACCCACCCGTGGGTTACGCCGGTGTGAACTTGTTGTGTATCTTGAGGATCAGTCAATAAATAAGCAATTTCGTCTACGCTACGTTTTTTGATTATTAATGTGTATATATATATATATATATATATATATATATATATATATATATATATATATATATATATATATATATATATATATATATAATTATATATATATATATATATATGGTTTTCTGCTTGTGGTGTCAAATATTAACATATCATAATAATGACTTTATAAATATAAAATTTAATATTTCTCAGTCTACTAAAGGTTTATAGAAATTCAATATCGCTTAACCGTATTGATTCCATTACCTTTCCAATTGAATATTATAAATTTATATTGTTTAATATATAATATTAAATATAGGGGAGCGGTGTGGTCTAGCGGATAGAGCACTAGTCTACTGTTCTCCGGGTCCTGAGTTCGAAATTCAGCTATGACAGAATATTATTTATTCTGCTAATTCAGTCGGGGAGCGACCTGGGGTAGACCCAGCCTCTCTAAAGTAGGTTCCTAAATTGGGGAGAAACATCTGCACGACCGTCAGTCTAGAAACAAGCTTCCTCTCCGTAAATCCCCTGGATACGATCTCCTTACTCCTCAAATCTTAAGACAACTTCCACCTAAAGCCATTATATTCCTTACATATCTCTATAACTGTATCCTACGCACAACCTATTTTCCTCTCTTATGGAAACATTCAACCATCATCCTTTTCCTAAAAACAGGAAAACCTTGTAACAACGCGTCATCTTACAGACCTATAAGCCTACTTCCGATCCTCTCAAAAATTTTCGAAAAGCTCCTACTAAAACGAATCCTAGCCAAATTTCAAAAATTTCCTTCACATCAGTTCGGATTTCGTCCTCAACATTCCACGGTTCAACAAGGACTCCGAGTTGTGGACCACATTTCCTCCGCCCTTGAGTGCAAGGAGTATTGTTCGGGTGCCTTTTTGGACATATCTCAAGCTTTCGACCGGGTGTGGCACCCGGGATTGCTCTTTAAGCTCAAAACCCATTTACCCCAATCCTTATACCTAGTCCTCCGATCCTATCTATCAAACCGCTCCTTCCGAGTTCGCTGTGGCTCAGAATTTTCCGAACATTATATTGTTGAGGCTGGTGTTCCTCAAGGCAGCGTCTTGGGACCCGTCCTCTACATCCTCTACACCGCCGATATCCCTACCGATCCCGATACCTTTCTGGCAACATTTGCTGATGATACCGCCATTTTGTCATCCAATTCCGATCCTGAAGCAGCATCGCTTAATTTACAAAATCACCTTTCCCTTGTCGAGGACTGGTGTAACGCTTGGCGTATTAAGGTGAACGAAAATAAGTGCTCACACGTCACATTCACTCTTCGACGCAAATCCTGTCCAACGGTTTATTTCAATTCCCTACCGTTTCCTTCCTCTGACACAGTCCGGTATCTTAGCTTTTTACTAGACAAAAGACTGACGTGGAACCCACACACAAGATTAAAAGAAAAGAACTTAACCGGAGATTCGGCCAGTTATACAGACTACTAAACAGAAAATCTCATCTTACAGTTGACAACAAATTACTAATATACAAGACAGTACTGAAACCAATATGGACCTACGGACTTGAACTGTGGGGGACAGCTAAACATTCTAACATCAAACGCATCCAATCCTTCCAATCCAAAGTTCTCCGAACAATAGTTAATGCTCCTTATTACGTTACCAACTCTACCCTACACCACGACCTTAAAATTCCGTTTATTTTAGACCTGGTACCATCCAAATTTTCCGAATTTCATGAGAACCTTAGTCATCATCCTAACCCTCTAGCACAATCCCTATCCAGTACCACCCATCCCTACAATCCTCCTCGAAGATTGAAACGGCAGTGGCCGCGAGACGTATTGTAAACGTTTAAATTGGAGTTCTGACACTGGTCAGATCCTCCACTCATGTAATGTATGTTTGTGGCTATTGCGACCTAGTTCGGCCTCCACTGATTCACACTAGTGACGCGGCCGAGAGCGAGGGTCTAGGATCTTTTGGATTCCGCTTTTTCCTCCACAAGTGGAGGGAAAAGCCCAGTCTGGGGTCCCTCTATAGCACTTGTATATAGTTATGTTTGTTTATTTGCAAATTTATTTATCTCAATTATAGGTTAATGTTTTGTTTTGTTTTTATATTTATTATTATTTAATTCTATATATATCATTTATTTGTATTTATCTCAGTTATAGGTTGTTGTTTGTTTTCTTATTTTGTATATATATTATATTTTATTTATTTGACTTTATCATTGTATATATTGTGTGAATGGGTTCATATATCACTATTACTAATGTTCATATAGAAACAAATTGTAATAAATCTCAATAAAAAACAAAACAAACAAATGAATGTCTATATGTATTAAGTTCAAGACCCTTCATGAGGTGTAGAGATACAGTTTTTTTTTTTTTTTTTTTATATATATATATATATATAATATATAAATATACATATGTTTCCGAAGAAACTGTATATAATTCTTTAAGATTTTTTTAATTTTAGCTTTATTTAAAGCTTCTTGAATTAATTTTAACAAGCGAGGTAAGTAAAAGACGTTGCCGGCATCATATTTTTTAATGAAATAATCATTGGAAATATTATGGTTAGTAAGTTCTCTATTAGGAGACAAGGCCGAGGTATTGGTCCTACTTAAGGGAAAACTGCTACAGATTGCTAAAGGAAATGGGGGAATATCCGTTAGAGTAACCGTTACTGGGGCAATGGGAGGCATTATTGCACTCAGGGCACATTTTGACGTAGTAAAGACTGGCTTTAATAACTGTGATGCAACTTTGAAAATATTAATATCACGAGGAAGGCCGATTTTCTACCATTCGGACTTTTGACATGATAACTATATCTGGTCAAATTTTAAACCATGTATTTTCGTTATGATGGAGTTTAGTTGACCGTTGAGAATATTAGATGAGGAAGACGGTTTGGGGTGCGGTCATAAAAAAATCACACTAATGAGCAATACTTATTTTAATTGTGTACCGACGTTTCGGCCTACATTGTGGGCCTTCATCAGGGCTAAAGGAAACAAGATAATAGAATAGAAAACATTTTTATTCTGTGACTAGGTCCCCTAAGAATAACAGTATGTACAATTTGAATATTTACTATGTCTGGCAACAGACAAAAAAATCACGATTAATTATTATTTACAATTATTATATTAAAATTACAATTATTTACAATGAGGAAAAATACTATACATAATAAATAATATATATATATATATATATATATATATATATATATATATATATATATATATATAAACTTCTGAGAAAATTAAAATTTGGGCGGTAGATAGTAATAACCTATGATAATTAGAAAATTAGAAAGTTAGGTACGATAATACGAAGAAGGTAATGTAATATGGAAACAGGCATTAACTTGGTTTAAATTAAAATGATTATGAGATGTAAGTAATAAAATATGTAAAAAAAAACATAAAATTAACATGATAATATTGGAATAAGAATATTTTGAAGACTATAAAAAACTAAGGAAATAATTAAATGTTAAAAGAAGAAAAATATGTGAATAATTTAACTTTTAAATATGAACAATTTAGAAGTGATATTTTACGGTACTATATAAAAAAAAAGCATTATAAATTAGAAACAATAAGAACAAATATTTAAGTAATATAATATTAAGCTAACAATTATATGTGAGAATATATATAGGAAAAGGTATAAATAGGGAAAGAAATAAGTGGTGGAAAGAGAACATAATAAATAAGAAAGAAAATACTTAGTGACTCTAATGATGAAATGAAAAAACTTCTTTATTATCCTCGGACTAAAGTCCCTTAAGAATAAAATAAAAATACATAATTGATGACCGGAACAATGATGTTTATAATGTAGGCCGAAACGTCGACACACAATTAATATAAGTGTTGTTTATTAGTATGAATTTTTTTATTACCGCACCCCCAACCATCTTTTTAATCTAATATATTTTCATTATGTATTAAAGGTTCTTGTGCTCATATTAATTTTTATTTGTTTACTTTCTCTTACCTATACATGTAATATATAGTAAGGGAAAGTATTGAGGTCGTGAAAATTTTCGAATTCCAGTTTTCAGGAGAAATGCACGTTTTAGGAGGGATTCCCTTGAGGTCGAGCGAAAAGGTCTGTGTGTAAAATGAAACATATTGTCTTATTAGCATTTATAAAAAAAAAACGGATAAAGATACAAGATGAACGAATTTGAATACCTACTAGAGAAAAAAAGAGCAAATATGTTTTTTTAGTAAATATTATTTTATTCGAATACAAGAACAGTAATATAGATGTATAATATACCGTTAGAAAGCTCAAGACTTTATAAAAAATATTATATACAATGCTGCAAAACGTAGTGCAGCAATACGAAAATGGTATACATTTTAGTGATTATTGTGGATAATAATTTATATTTTTAGACGAGGAAAATGGTTGTGGCTGCGGTCTTCAGAAATAAACACACTATTAAAAATACATATTTTTTCAGTTGTCTTCCTTAGTTGGATATCGAATTCGTTTAACTTATATATTTACCTGTTTTTTTGGCAATGTTACCAGATGATATGGTAAATTTCATAAAAACTACGAAATTAAAGGTACTTTAGGGGAAGACAATTTTTTAAATATCGGCATTTAAGACCTGTCAGACTATATCAATCAGAATGAAACCTTCATGATATTAAAGCCCGTCCAATTTTACATCGATATAGGGAGTTTAATCAAAATCGTTAGAGCTGATTTGGAGAAAATCGTAAATAGGTGTAAAATGCAGGGTATAAAGTGGCTCTTCTGGTTAGCTGATTTTAATGAAAAAGTTGCTGTAACGTCTCGGGCGTATAGTTGTCTTAAATAAGAAATTTCAGTGTTTCATAGGACTTTTCGTTTTCGCGCTGGACTTTCTCACCTTCCTCCCCTCCCCCCCCCCCTACACACACAGACCTTTTTGCGGGACTTGGTCATTTTTACTCAGGGGACCCTAAAAAGTGTATTTTCATTGAAAACTGGAATTCGAAAATTTTCACGATCGCAATACTTTATATTCCAAATATAAAGTATCCAATTACCCTACTATATATTCCATATATAGGTAATTTAAACTAAACAGGATTCTTATATGGTCATGCAAAGAACTTATGACAGATGTGATTCCCTGATAAAAACATATTTTTTGGGATATCCTTTTGTGTTTCGGCTCGGATGACCAAGTTCGCTGGTTCTCATCCAGAAAGTGGTCCTAGGACTTAGTAGTAAAATGAGTAAAAATCCTTAGTTATGCCGTCTTTCTAGGGGATTTGAAAAAGCGCAATTAATTATAAAATTATAATTATAATATTTAAGGCCTGCTAATGAAATAAATATTGAAGTGCTACCGCTGGGTAGCTTCTTCACAAGAATTTATCATGCCAATTGTTACTTTTTTCACATTTACTAGTTGTATTTTTTTATACAGTTGTAAATATTAATAAATAAATAAAAAATTATTATTTTTGTATATTATTATAATTTATGCATATAAAATAATGAAGTCATCATGATCGAATATTGAGCCATATATTATATCCACTCAATTTTCATTATAGGTTAGAAGTTCTGGTGCGATTTTTTTTTTTTTTTATATAGCAAAAATATAAAAATGATTTTCGTTTAAAATATTAAACTTTTATCATAGTGCAAATCATAATTATTACCAACGTTTCTGTTTTTATTTATCTTCTGTTTGACACTAAAATGTAATTCAATTTAATTTAAATTAGGATACATTATTACCGTTAATAAGTATTGCTTGTAAAGTTGTTCATTTAATGCAGTTCTGTTGTTCATTGGAGTGAAACTAAAGTTTTAAATTACTCAATTTTTAGGTACATTTTAGAAGCATTGTTCTTAATTTGATTATAAAATGCCAATCAATGTAGATTTGTATCTTATTTTTCGTTAATAATATGTCAATGAATTTTTTACTGTATATTTTCTATAAAAAAAAAAATGTTTTTATGTTTTACCATTAATTTTTTATTTTTTTATTTATTAATTTATTGAAATTTACAACTGTATTTGTAAATACATCAAGTAAATTGGCTCATAATATAGATAATATACATGAAAAGACATGAAGAGAATATGCCCATTGGCAACACTCCACTAGGTAATCTACACTAGAAGGTCTCGAGGCCATCTTCTTTTCAGACGTCTCGGAGGATTGTCAGGAATAGTAGAGGAAGCTAGGATTGAAACTAGTGGGTTAATGTGGGAGTGGAGTTTGTCATGGAAGGAATGATACCTCGTACGGGCCAAATCCGCAACATATGGGACATTAAGGTCTTTATGGATGAGTTTGTTGGTGACAAAGTAAGGAGCATTGAGGATTTTTCGAAGGATTTTGGATTGTAGGGATTGAATACGGGAAGAATTTGATGGTTTAGTAGAGCCCCAAAGCTCAACTCAGTACGTCCAGATAGGCCTTATGATTGTAATAAAGATGAGCCTTTTGTAGTTAAGTAGAAGGTTAGAGCGTTTGTCCAGTAAGTGTTGAAGTAAGCGAAAGCGTTGGGCAGTTTCTTGTCGTGTCAGTCTTGTGTGCGGACCATTAATTTAAATTGAATATTTTATTGAATCGGGTATGACATCCGATATGTTTTTATTATTATCTATACTCTTAACTATGTTTTTAATATATAACCGTCATATATCACTTCAAAATTGTTCATATTTAAAAATTTTAATTGTTCACATTGTTGTTTTCCTTTGTAATTTTTTCATTTGCTTAGTCTCTCTTTATATATTCTTATTGCAATATTATCATCTCAATTCTGTTAACTTCCATACTGTACAACTATCATCATATTAATTATTTTTATAACTGTCATCGATACTTTATATCTATGATCTTAATTTTGTTTATTTCCATACTTCATAACTGTCATCTTATTATCATTTTACATTTAATTTTATTTATGTTCCCATATTATATTACTGTCATATTATTATTATATACCTAACGCATTATTAAGTCTATAATTACGTTGGTTGTTATCTTGTTTCTTTTAGCCCTGATGAAGGCCCACAATGTTGGTTGAAACGTCGGCACATATTTAAAGTAGCACTTGTTTTAAATGTGTGTTTCTATGCTATGACCGCACCCCCAACCATCTACCTCATCTAATTTCTCAACGGGCAACAAAAACTCCATCACTATAACTCCGTATGTTAGATCAATTTTTTTCTGGATCCCTTAGCTTTCCAACGGTATATAATGAATCTGAATTACTATTCTTACTTAAGATGATAAAATTATTTTTACTGTAAAAAAAAAAAAAAAAAAAAAAATTAAATTTCAGCCCGGTCATACTATTTCAATCAGAATTAAGCCTATATGAAATGTAAGTTTAATCGAAATCGTTAGAGCTCTTTTGAAGTAAAAAGGTGCAAAAGCTTCCCTTCATTCACGTCCTTACCACCCATTACTATTTCTCAATAAGACTCCTTTCCAATTCCAAAACTCTATAAAAAATTTAGGAGTGATGTTTGATCAAAACTTAATGCGGAGTAACCATATTTCCCAAATTACTAGAAAATCCATTTCTATCGTCAAACATCTCCTACGTTTCCGTGACTTTTCCTAGAAGTACCAATCATTTCTTAGTGCCACCTCTCAATCTTCCCCACATTGACTATAGATGCCTAGTATACGGGGGACTCGGTGGCGAAAACGAGATGATGCTAAAAAGATTATTGAATAGGTTTGTAAGATTTATGTACGGGCTCTCTAGACAGTCACACGCCTCTCACTGGTATTATGGTCAAAGGTGGCTCTATCCCGAATCCCCAAGAAAATGTCTGCTTGGGATTTTCCTCTTCCAATCCTTACGAATCAGAAAACTTTCCTATACCTTTGACCTTCCTACTCTGCGCTCTTCCGTGCAGACCCTAATTACAAGATCCCAGCCTACCGATCTATACCTACCCTCTCAGAACAGGAACCTTTGAAAAGTCCATCATCGTCCGTGCTACCATACTTTGGAACTCTTCACCCAACTCCCTCCGAAAGTTGTCATCTCTAACTACATTAAAACACTAATTATTTAACCACCTACTCAAAATAAATTTTCCTCACGTGTGTGATAAGCCTAGACTTTAGCTCTTAAATATCGAATTTCGGTTCCGCACGACTTTTAGTTTTCTAGCTAGAATTACAACATACACTGGCCTTTTGAGTGACTAAGTCATTTCGATCGTGTATTTCTGTTGTAAACTAGGGTTCGAAAATTTTCACGGTTGCAATACTTTTCTCTACTTCAGTTAAATGAATATTAAAACGATCTTAATGCTCAATTATTATTTAAATTACTGAAAAAATGTAAATAACATTAATATTTAACAAAAATTATGGAAATGAGTAAAACATTGAAGAAAAAATGATAGATCCTAACTCAAGATTAATATTTTTAATACTCCTGGCTCCGTGAACAAGTTTGGAATTAATAGAGATACGGGCTAATGACTTGGTTCTCAAAACAAATTCTCAACTGGATAACTCATTATTTATTAGTTATCTAAGTTTTTATTAGCTCAACGGGAAACTTTTAATCATCTTTAATAGGAACATAAATTGAATAAAAACTTAAAAACTGTTTAATGCTAATTAAATATTAAATTATTAAGAAGGTAAAAAGCAAGGGGATGGCCTGCCGGCACCCTGTCCGTACTTCTACCACCACTTCCTAAATGTCCCTTTATTTTTCTATTTATTATCCAAATATTGAATTATTCGGAAAATAATAGAGGATTACAGACTAAAAAAAAAAAATGTATGCCTGTTTTTATTCTTCAAAATAGTCTTCATTACTTCCAATAAATGCGCGCTATTGTCATGTAAGTTTTTTTATATCCTCTGAATAGAATTTAAAACCCTTAGAACTTATAAATTCATAAAACACATTATAATAATAATAAAAATTAAAAGTTTATTCTGGGACTATATCCATTAAGAATAACAAGGTTGAACACTAGAATTATAGAGATTCAAAATAATCTAATTATTTTACAACGCTAATAATTGGACAAAATGGATAATATACTTACATTAAAATATCATTGTATAATTCAGTTATGAATTCAAATTTGTTGTACGTCTGTTGGGAGTGGCGAGAGATGTGATTTTAATGAAAAGGTGGGATTTAAATGAAAGAAGGGAAGAAGCATAGCGAATGTGAATAGGGAGAAATCGTCAAAAAATTTAGTTCTGTGGGCAAATTTGTTTTGGATGGCATTTTCTAAGGCCATTTAATCTATTAAAAAATTATCATAGAAAAATTGTTCTAGGTGTCTAAAAAAAAATAATCATTTGAGGAGAGGTTCGGAGAGTAGGAAGGGTGTGGAAGAGTTTCTTAGTGAATCTTCTTTTCGTGACCTTATACTTGAGACATGTGCCCGAGCGGTGGCAAGCAACAGAATGAGGGCCTTCTCGATCAACCTAAAATAGCTTCATTATTGCCAGTTTCTGATGATTTACGCTAGATTTGTTACAATATAATTCATTATTTATGGTTTCCCCAGAAATCAAGGAGCTGTGGTGAATCAAAACAAGTGAAACACCCTAAACAGTAACCACTTTATGCCAAGACTTGTTTTTATTTTTTTCCGATTTTCTCAAAAAACAGCTCTAACGACGATTTTGATCAAACTAACTATATTAATGTAAAATCAAATGTGTTTTAATACCAAGTAGGTTATATCCAAATTTTTCAATAGGGCTGAAATGCTCTTAAAATATCTTATTCCAAAGTCCTCTAATTTTGCTGATTATAAATAAGTCACCATTTCTCTTTGTTTGAATTCATAAAAAGTAGTTTGATGTGAAAGAACTTACTAGTTTAACTAAAGGAGAAAACAGCATAAATATTCTTCAGAGAACGTGAAAACCACAAAAAAAAAAAATAAAATAAATAAAGCACACGTTAGTTATATTTTCAACTTGTTTGAAGTAACATATTTTCAAAACATTGTCTAATTTAATTCTTATCTAACAATTGCCTTTTAATACATAAAAATCCAATATTATTTAAAAAATGTAAATATATACAGAAATAAAGTTTTGGAAGAATCCAATGACTTTATTTCAAATAATGTCGTTATGATAACTTATGTAAATGGACCCGCAAAGAAATTGGCGATATTCTTCAAACGTTCTTTAGATAAATGAGATAACTAAGATGTGAATAATCCATTGATGGTAAACTAGAATTTGGGTCAAGAAAAAGAGGAAGGCCTCGTTAGTTTTGAAGTCAAGTCCCTTTTCACTCCTGTTTCCCTTCCATTTAGAGAACTTGGCTTAGGGTTTTAGAAATAAGGAGCTGGGCAGCATTAGGCTTAAAAAGAATAAAAAAAAAAATCTGGTGCGAGCAACACACGACTTTCACTTACATCCGTTTTTAGAATCGATTAAGTATTTTCTAAAACAGTAAGAAATAAAAATGAGTGAAACCATTAAAGAATTAGTTAAATTAAATTTCTATAGAAACATGTGTTTTATTAAAAAATCGATGTTATAATTATCTAAAACAATCACTTAGTTTTATCGGCGTTTTATCACTCTCTATTAACTTTGACAACATCTTGTGTATTAGATAATATTTTTTTCTAAAATCTTTAGCTTTCCAACGGTATATTACACATGTATGTTACTGTTCTTATGTTCAAAAACGAAAAATTGCATTAAAAAAATATTTTTCAGTTTTCTCCTTTGGTTGCTTTTCAAATTTGCTCAACATGCATATTTGGCTGTTGTTTATCAATGCTAACTAGATAATATGGTTATTTTTATAAAATATTCAAAATTAAAGGTACTTTAGAAGAATAAAATTTAAAACATCGGCATTTAAGCCCAGTCAGACTATTTTTATCAGAATAAAACCTACATGATATTAAAATACATTAAATTTTACATCGATATAGCGAGTTTAATCAAAATCGTCGGAACCGTTTTTGAGAAAATCTAAAAAAGCTCATTTTGATGAAAAAGGTTTTGTATCGCATCGGGCGTATAGTTGTATTAAATATGAATTTTCAATTTCATAGGACTTTTCCTTTTCGCCCGGGAGTTACCACACACACACAGTCCTTTTTGCGGGACTTGGTTATTTGGACTCAGGTGACCCTAAATCGTGTATTTCCGTTGAAATCTGGAATTCGAAAATTTCCACGATCGCAATACTTTCCCTTACTATATATAGTAAGTGAAAGTAAAAATATATATTTAAAAGTTGTTATCTAACATACCAAGTTGTATAATGTTATAAAAAGTGCAGAACAGCGGGTAGAATTAGGTGAATGTTGTGTATAATAATTTTGATTGTTATATGATTTAATCTAAAATAACTGTTTACATCGAAACTCAATAATTTTTTTTTTTTTTCAAACTTGAGCTTTATAATAAATTTCTTAAATTGAATTGAATGGGTGGGTCATTAAAAGTCGATTGTATCACGCACCATTTTTTTTTTCTTTTAGTTAAATATAAATATATATATATATATATATATATATATATATTATATATATATATATATATATAGCTATCGTTAAAATGTTGTAAATTATATTTTAAAAGGATAAACATTTTTTAGGTTCTTAAGTAAAAAAAAAAAAGTCTCCCAAACAGCTCTGTATGTTTTAATAATATTTTAATATTATTCAATCAATTAAAAATGATTATTACAGATGTAGTTCATTTTACATGTGAAAATCGAATGTTGAGCGAACGAGTTTTTTAAAATGAGTTAAATCCACGTCTTTACAAAAATTTTAATGTATGAGGAAGATGGTTGGGTTTGAGGTCATCAGAAAGAAACAAACATTTAAAAGTAGTACTTAGTTTAATTGTGTGGCTACGTTTTGACCTACATTGTGGACCTTCACCAGGGTGACTCTGAGACGGTGTCTAAATAAGTATTGAAGGGACTAGGGAAGTTGAGAACGGAAGTATAAAAAAGTCGACTTCTTTAGACACCGTCTCAGAGTCACCCTGACAAAGGTCCACAATGTTGGACGAAACGTCGGCACACGATTAAACTAAGTACTACATTTTAATTTGTGTTTCTTTCTGATGACCGTACCCACAACCATCTTCCTCATCTAATATTCTCAACGGTAAACTAAACTTCATCATAAAAAAAATTTAATGGTTTTAATACAAACAGTATTGTAATTTTCGATAGCTCACTTTTAAGTGTCATTATTAACATCAAACCATGTTACAACACACTAACAGTAAACCAAGTCGCTGCTCGCGAATATTCCATTTTCTGTTGAATTACATATGAATAAATATATAAACATTTGTCATAAGAGATACCATAAAACATATAATTTTGCTATTGGTCAACCGATTAATCTATCATATGTTTTTATATAAGACGTATAAACTGCCATTCATTGCCACATCTTAATTTGATTTTGTCAAATTTACTTTAGCACACATGTAATAGTTGGAATCATAACTCATTTGCAATATAAATGTGAACTAGTCTCATTCGTAGATGAAAGTATAAAAAAGACCGTGTTTCTGAGGAAGAACTCAATTGTTCTATGATGTTAGTCGCTTTTTTTTTTTTTTTTTTTTTTTTTTTTTTACGTATATTTTATTGCTACTTATAACTGCACTTCCTCGGCTACTAGGTAAAGTGTTGTAAGGACTAAAAATGTAGACAGTACTCTCAATATTGATTTTAATTTTTTGCGTTGGAAATTCTTATAAAAAACAGATTAAAATAAAAAACAAACAAACATAAGAAGTAAGCTGCTTTTGTAGAATAGCGTCGAAAGACGTAGCGAGGTTTAACCATAACCGCCCTACATAGTGTCCGATCTCAATCTCACCCCTATCTCGTGGCATCGGATAGTTTTTAGTATTGTGTGCTATCTATTTGGGAGGGGATAGCCAACGGGAACCGGCAAAGTTTATTACAATCAATTGGGCTGTGGTTAATTAGAATGAGCGGGGAATGGTTTGGATGGCCGATAAATAGCTGGGGACCGGCCAGCGTCAAGGTTTGACTGAAATTTGCATAAAGCCTGAAATCAGTAATGGATGTTGCTAATATGAACCAGGCACCCAGTTTGCCTCTCAATTTACATATGTACGTTCACCTCACACCCTCGCTTTTATTTAACAAATTGCTCATTGTTTCATAGGCCGGTATACATTTTGTTTCAGGAGTAATAATTAAAGTTTAAATATTCCTGAAAATAATAAAAAACAATTCTCTGAAAATTCATATAAAAAAAAAAAAAAAAAAAAAAAAAAAAAAAAAAAAAAAAAAAAAAAAAGGAAATACATAAAAAATAATAAAAATTGGTTCTATTTTTTTTGTTTTTAATTGTATTCTAATGTAATATCAACGGTGTAGTTCTGGAACATTATGTTTATTAATTTAAGTTGGTTTTCTATTAATACAATTTTATACCATGTAACTTCATATTCATTGCTTTATATTATATTTTAATTTTGGCTAAAATTTGGGTATTTTTCCACCTGATTGATGTAAACTTCTTTATTTGTTTAAATTGGAACAATTTTAAATATGCAAGTTTAAAAAAGCTAATGCTTGAATAAATAGGAAGAAGTCCTTGAAATACTTTTGAAATGTTAGAAACTACAATTACTGTTAAGAATAGATAAGTAATTAATTTTAAGTTAATTTTTAGGACCCGAACCAGGTATCAATCCTCCCATGAAAAAACTCCACTCCCACTCTAACCCACTAGTTTTAATCCTAGCTTTCTCTTCCATTCCTGACAATCCTCCGAGGCGTCTGCAAAGAAGATGGCCTCGAGACCTTCTTGTTTAGAATATTTTTAGAATTCTGCCGATGGGTAGCTTCTCTACATGTCTATTTTCTTTTAGCCTATTTACTAGAAGTGTTGTACAATACTTTTGTAAATATCAATAAATAATTTAAAAATAAAAATATTAATTTGTGAATTAGCTTCCGCTGGCTCTCACCAGTGATGCGGCTGAGAGGGAGGCGCTGGGATCCTTTGGACTCCACAAGTCGGGGGACAAGCCCCGTCCGGGGTACCCTAGCTGATTGTAAATATTGTACATACGTATGAATGTGACATGTTTTTTTTTATTTATTTGTTAACTTCATTGTATTTGTATTTATTTTTTCTACTAATTTTGTTATTTTATACGTTTATTTCCCCGCGCGGATCTCATTACAGCGTATGGGGAGCGTCCCACGGGTGGCGGATGCGGGGATGTTCAGTGGAATTTCCTCGGAAGCTCCTCCCGGCTAAGTCCGATGGACTCGCACACAACAATGAGAGCGGCTCCAGCAAGCCTGGAGGGCGTGACGAAGGTTCGAACGCCCTACTCACATATTTTAGTTCACAAAATACCACAAAAAGTCATGAATTCCTCTGAGGTAAAACGCTCATTATCCGGACATTAACTAGTCCCCCGTTCGGGTCTCCGGGTGGGGACTGCTTCAAGGGAATCATGGCGCAAGATGAAAATCTAACCATAGGGACGTGGAACGTTAGAAGTTTAAATACGGCAGGTGGGTTAAAGTCGATCGCGAATGAAGTTAAGGGGTGCCATTTAGATATCGTTGCATTACAAGAGGTTCGCTGGCCCGGGGAGGGTTCGTTAAAGGAAGAAAAGTATACTATTTGGTACGGGGGGAGCGTTAATTATTGTTTAGATACCGGGTCTCTGATTAGGAATAGATTTCTTTCCGCATAACGGGACGTACGGTTCTTTAGTGAAAGAATATTGGTTGCTATATTTCAAGGTCGTTGGTTTAAAATCGCGTTTATAAACATTCATTTTCCCACCGAAGACAGTGATGATGAAGTAAAATGTGAGTTTCTGAAAAATTGATGTGGCTGCAAGAAGAATTAGAACGAAAAAAGTTAATTTAATTGAGAACCTAAAAGAACCAAAGCGACGCAACTAACTTGTTTCAAATAGCCTAAAAACTGATTATTAGGTTAATACCAGTGATCAAAATAAAGCGGTGATTCAATACGTGCTAAATGAACCAATAAAAATGCAAAAAATGATGAAAACAATAAATTAATAGTGATATATTACGGGATTACGTGCTTCTGCCGTATAGTAGGAAATATAGTACCTTTTGGAAGGAAATGAAAGGAAAGGTTATATCTGTTTACATAGGTTATAGTACGTTTTGGAACGAAACATGGATATAGTACATTTTGGAATGAAGTAAAATGTGTATTTAGTACCTTTTGGAATGAAATGCAATTTTTAAATACTTTTTTATGTTTTTTTGATCAAATTTGATGACGGATTTAGATAAAACTAAACTATTAGAACTCAAAAATGTGAAAATATCAACTTTAAAAAAAATGTCCTTTAGTACCTTTTTGAAATCAACGTCTCAACTGATGTATATCATATAACCACAACGAGTTATATTGAATTTTATTGTAATATGTAACCTCATGCGAAGATAGAATATTCCGGAATTCATTACGGAATGGATTCTACTCTTTCTTTTCTCAAGGGCAAGAGTGAAAGTGGTGAAGAATGGCGGAGGAAAAAAAAATAAGAAAAGTGAGGACTAAGAATGAAGTATCTAACCGAAGAGGTGGGAGGCGGAAGGTGGATATGTTATTAGCATCACGTAGGGCGATAAAACACACATTCAACAGCTTTCCCGGGAAGCCCTACGTCAATTTTTATACATTTTAGTCACGGGCCATTGCAAGTCTCGAGAAAAATCTTCAATTATTTCGGCGTTACTGTAATTAGTAGTAGACATTACAAAAATGCTCTTAGAATGATGTTTCTGTTTACAATATCCCCTTTCCCTCCTCCCCCCACCCTAATAAGAAAATAAATTTATTTAATGTCACTTAATGCTACTGTGGCTAATCAGACGATGCTACAGTGTGAGTCTTGAATTTTGCCTATCCAGGTTTATTTAGGGCAGGAATCTTTTATTTACGTCCCCTCCAAAGGACGGCATAACTAAGGATTTTTACTCCTATTAAAAAATCCTAGGGCTACTTTCGGGTGCAAATGGGGAAGGTTCGAACCTGTGACCTTGAGCATGGTATGCTAGCCACAATGCTACAGGTGAACCCTTGTACTGCTTTAAGGTGATAAAAAAATGCTTTGAGCTTCGATGGAAACGTTTGTTTTAGATTGAATCCCATAACAAAAGATATTATTTTCTACAAGAATCACTAAGTATATATACTTTTCGTCACTCCCCATTACCTCCTACAATTTTTTTTTCAAATATTTTTATTGAAATTTACAATTGTATTTTGTAATACAACAAGTAAATATGCTGGCAAAAACAGTAACATAGGGAACATCAAGGTCTTTGTGGATGAGTTTGTTCGTGACAAAGTAAGGAGCGTTGAGGATTTTGGATTGTAAGGATTGGACTCCAGAGGAATTAGATGGTTTGGTAGAGCCCTATAGCTCAATTCCGTAAGTGTAGATAGGTCTTATAATAGTCACGTAGATGAGTCTTTTTTAGTTAGGTGGAAGATTAGAACGTTTGTCTCGTAAGTGTTGAAGTATTCGAAAACGTCGTGCAGTTTCTTGTCGTTTCAGTCTCGTATGTGGGTTCCTAGTAAGGCGTTCGTCAAGGTGCAGTTCTAGATATCGGATCTGTTCAACCGGGATAAGAGGAGTATTATTGAAGGAGACAGTAGGGCAGGATGTCATAGGTTTACGACGAAGGGTAAAGGTTATTTGATGGGATTTGTTGGAATTTATTTTTATTCTCCAGTTCTGACACCATACTTCTAGGTCTTAGATGTGCGCTTGAAAAGTTTGAGAGGCGATAAATGGATTATTATGAACTGATAACATACAGGTGTGATCAGCATAGGTAGAAAGGAAAGTGTTAGGATGGCTTGGGATCAGCTGTAAAGATTGGGTAAAGAATAGGACCCAGGATACTGCCTTGAGGAACACCAGCAGACTATTGTGATTTATTTGAAGGATTTGTCAGAGAGGTCGGATAGAATAATGAGGAAGTATGCAGGAGGGAGGAATTTACGGAGTTTGTACAACAGTCCTGGATGCCAGACTCGGTCAAAAGCGTCTCCTATAAGAAATGTTGGATATCATTTGTTCTGAAAATCTTTAGCTTTCTAACATTATATTTCACTTCTATATTACTATAATTTTTTCCAAAAAAAAATTAATCTTGAAAAATATATCTGCTGTTGCTTTTCTTTAATCTTTTAATGCATTTTTTCAAATTTCATATTTACCCATTTTTTATTGATTCCAACATCTAGAAATAGTTAGTTGTCTCAAATCAACAAAATTAAAAGTAATTTAGATTTTTTTTTTTTTTTTTAAATTTTGCAATTTAAATAGCCGCTGTCACAGTGTTTCAATGAGGAGATAAACTACATGAAGCTAAAACCTGTTTAATTTTACATTAATATAGTGAGTTATTAAAAATCGTTGGAGGCGGTTTTGAAAAAATCTTAATAAGATGCAAAGTGAATAGTATAAAGCGGCACTTCTAGTCGATAAATTTTGGTAAAATGTTGCAGTAACCTTCAGGGCATGTACTTTGAATTTGAATTTCATGAGATTTCTCGTTACTGACCTAGACTCACAAACACACACACAAAGGCTATTTTGTGGGACTTTGTCATTTGGACTCGGAGAAATCTAAAAGGTGTGTTTCAGTTAAAAACTCGAATTAGAAAATTTTCACTATCGCAATACTTATCCTTATTTCATAGATATGTAAGTTAAAGTAAAATCCATCGACGGAAAAGCGTATTTTTTATTCAATCTTTTAAGTGAATGTGATTTTTGTAACTATACATAACCTCCTACGACTTTGTTGGTTAGATATTTTTTTTCTAAAATATTTATTTTTCTGTCAGTATTTTACACATCTAAGTTACTATTCTTATTTGAGGAAAAATAAATATCTTATTCGAAAAAATATATAGATTGTTTTCTCCTTTAGTCTCTTATCGAAGTTTTACATATTTTCACATTTTGTATCACTCCTTACAACATGAATAGTGAATTATTGAATATTAAAAAAATTCATTGTACTTTAGAATAATAAATTTTGAAATTTTGGCGTGTGAGCCTTGCCTAGGATGTAGGATGTATGTAGGATAAAACCTACATAATATTAAAGCCCCTTTAATTTTTATCTGTATAGCGAGTTTAATAAAAATGCTTATAGTTCTTTTCAAGAAAATTGAAAAGGGTTTATAATGCAGAGTACAAAATAGCGTTTCCATTGAGCTAATTTTGAGAAAACGTTGCTGTAACATCCTAGAAATATACTTGTCTAAAATATGTCAGTTCAGTTTCGAAATTTTTTTTTTTTTTTTTATTAGCCCTAAATAAAGAGTGGCGTTGTGTGGGTTTTCGTTATACTTGCATGATATTATAGAAGCCGTTTTATTTTTTCAATATAATTAAAGACAATTTCACCAAAGGAATCAGTAAATTGTGTATTAAAATAAAATTAATTAAATTTGAGTGTTCACGTGTTTAATGCAATATGATTTATTATTTGTACAATCTTATCCTTGACTTTCCTTATGAGATATTTAAATATTACATTTCGCGTTATTTATTAAACATTAAGCAAATTAATATCATAAAGATTTCCTTATTTAGATTTTAATGTAAAGAGAAGTTTATTTACTTGGCAGTGATGCTCATTTTTTTGTTTTTTTATTGATATCTTTTGCTCAATGAAAAGTGATTACAACACCTTGCGAATAAAATTTAATACATATATCTTTGAGATTGAATTTCCTCATTTCATAGGTTGTTCAAAAATGTGCAGATTCAAGAAAAAAAAATCTTTTCTGTTAGATCATAGATATACAGGCGAGTTGGTTTAACCTTTGACGTTCAAATACTATTAAATATTGGGTTGTTTCACATGAAATGACCGTTTTTATAGTTTCTAAAATACATAAAGGAATTTGCAGGGCTCTGTTGTTTTCTTTCGAATGTTTACATATCTAAAGTAAACAGTTACTAATCCTCTACCTTTGTATTATAAACATTAGCTTCCCAATCAATTACCCACTTTTTAGTATACCTCCAAATATGAACATGGAAACACGCGATTTTCGAGTGATATTTTTGTACGAGTTTAAACTCGGCCATTCAGTAGCTGAGGCCGCTAGAAATATTTGCAAAGCGTTTGGGAAAGGGAGTGTTAATGAACGGACCATTCGCCGTTGGTTTGCTAAGTTTTCAGCTGGGGATAGCGACTTGAAAAACTTGCCCCGAGGAAGACCTCCGTCCGTAATAGACAAATATGTCCTCAAACATACAGTAGAAGGAAACCCCTACCAAACAGTTAAAGGACTCTCAGCACAACTAAATGCAAGTGCATCTACCGTTTCCAGACATTTAAAGTATATTGGGGAAGTAAAAAAGCTCGATACATGGGTACCTCATGATCTCACTGAGCGGCAGCAAGACCCCATGTTTCAAAACATACCGTGCAAAAATTGAAAGAACTGGGCTAAGAAGTTCTTCCGCACCCACCATATTCTCCCGACTTGTCTCCAACAGATTACCACCTGTTCAGGAATTTAGACAACTTCGTCAAAGGAAAACTTTTTGAAAATGATGATCAAGTGAAAAGTGCGTTTTCAGATTTTGTTTCACTTCAAAGCTCAGAGTTTTTCAGTTCGGGGATAAAAAGTTGGTGTCACGTTGGGAAAAATTTGTAGAAAAAGAAGGTAAATACTGCGAATAAAATTATCTTGTTTTCATATCGTATTTTTAATAAAAATCCTTTACCTTGAAAACGGACATTTCATGTGACACAACCCAATAATATAATTTAATAAAAGATTATTCAAAGGATTTATAAAATCAATGTAATTCAGGCTGTACGAAACTTGATAAGTTTTCTAGCCCTGAAGAAGCCCTAATGTTCAGGCTGAAACCTTGGCGCGCAAGTGCTTTCCTTTTTTTTCAGCCGTTTTTGACTACTTCAACACTTACTAAACTAATGGTCAGATCTTCCTCTTGAATAAAAAAGTCTCATCAACTTGACTACCTCTAAGGCCAATCTGGACATAATAATTGAGCTTTGGGTTCTAATAAACCGTCGCATTCCTGTCAAAGGGTGATTTCTCTACTTGTGTAGGATAATATTATTTAATGTTCTCTTCAAATTCACTTGATGTATTTAATAATATAGTTATACATTCCATTAAATATAATGATTTTTTTTTTTTTATTTTCACAAAAAAATGTATAGGAATTTAAATCCTTAATTATATATGTTAATTCAATAGAAAAAAAAATTGATGATACATTAAAAGAACTTTGAATAAAATAAGAAAGCACTTCAAGGGTACAAATTAATGTTACTCGGCAAGTAATGGCTTCCTTTGACGCTCATTAAACTGTTTTTTAAAAGGTGTGGCTTTTCCTTTAATTGAAAAAGTAAACTAAAATATATTAAAAATGGAAGATAAGAAGTTTCTAGAAAAAAAGCATTGAAAAAAAAAAAAAAAAAATTGTGAGACTTTTATATTATTGTTAAAGTTGCCCCAATGGTAGGTTGAAGTATTGCGCCTTCGTCTCCTTCACCCGACCTTAATGTAGTCAACAGAAAAGGAGAAATGTATCTTAAATGGAAATGGAGGATAGAAGTTGAAATTAAACTTTCATGAATTTATTGACATTTTACCTTATAACCTTTTTTTCTCTCTAACAAAAGCTCTTTGAAGGTGTTCATCAAGATAATTTTACTTTTTGAATTTTGGTCTTGTAGAGTCTTTTCCATGTCTAAAAGTAGCAGTAAGAAATAAATTTGATTAGATTTGCAACACATAATTCTTATATAATATATATATATATATATATATATATATATTATAATATATATATATATATATATATATATATAATAGACAAAAAAAATAGTATTTTAAAAAATATTCGGGTACTGGGTCCCTTAAGAATAACAGTTATGCACTATTGAAATATGTAATTTGTCTGGCCAACAAACAAAAAAAACATAATGAATTACTATTTACAATCGTGAAAGAATAAGAAATATTAAACTACAAAAAAATATAGAAAAACAATCTTCTGAAGATATTATGTGTCAACTAAATGAAAAATAAATTAATTAAAAACAAAATTTAAATTGCAGTATACAATTTTTTTCATTCAATCAGTGTTTTATGTCTACAATAGCAATGTAAAAATTGCTGAACGTCTGTTAAATATAATATAATGGAAATATAATATCAATATATCTTACTTCATTTACTACATTACGTTTTTATTTTCATAGATATAATTAATACACCGTCTATTTTATGCTTTACTTGCGGATCCACCCCTGCTTCCAACGGGTGAAATTTGAATTAGGTGTAATTTATATTTAGAAAATCTCTGTGACCGATTTAGAGTTTATCGCATTGCACGAAAAGTGCAATTCGCAAGAAAATGTATTTATTTTAACGTATATTCATCGAAAGAATTGAAACAAATAAATCCAAATCAGTTAAGTTTGTTATTTTCAATTGAAGCACAGATAATGGAAAATTTATTTTTCTCATAAAAAGAAATGATTTCTATGTATTATTCAAAAATATAGAAATGACAAATGGTTTAAAATTATCTAATATTTCAAACAAGCTGTTTAAAATACAATTTAAAGGTTTAATTTTGTTTCCATAGGAATCCCATTTAGTTTATAGTGAAACATCTCTTTTCATGAAATAGTATTACATTTAAAATAATTAATAACAATGTTAGTTTATAGATTTATAAAAAAAAGTTAGCGTATATGCCAACAGCTTAGTTATAATTCGGTACATAATATTGTTTTCTAAAATCTTGTGTACGAAATGGAAGAATACTGCTTGCACGATCCTGTACGAAGGTGGCAACATTAACATATCATAACCTCTCTCTTTACCATACACATATCTAAGTAAGTTTATGGGCTTACAACAACTTTATATTAACATGTACGATTTCTTTTATTTCAGATTAACTTTTCTAAAATCTTGCGCTTCGCAACGGTATATTACACGTCTATATTACTTCTTATATTTCAGGAATAACATTTTGATAACTACACCTACACTGTATCTTGATCTTTTTCAGCCGTGATGGAGACCCGCAACATGGTTCGAAATGTTGGTCCATTAAATGGTTTTTACACTATTTTGTAATCCCTTAGAGCTCTACTCGAACCATACCGAAAATTGTAAAAAAAAAAAAAAAATTAATAAAATTAAATCAGATCTTTTTGGGCATTAGAACAAGGTTAAATAGAAATGAAGGAGTAAGGAGTGGAGTTTGGTATTAACATAAGGTCATATTGGACATTCTTCATTAAACTTTAACTCTTTGTTTTAAAAAGTTGATTATTTTACGAAATAATAGATTGTGTAGTTCATAGACTTTGAGAACTACTTTTATAAATAAATATTGGTCATAATAATTTATAATTTTCTCAACCCTAGTAGCCTTTAGGAGATTCCTATTTTTTGTGTGTTGTGTGTTTTATTATCCATATTTTCTGTACATATTTTTTTTTTTTTTTTTCACATCTGTAAATAACAATTAATTTTATTGTTTTCTTGGCCAGACATAAATATTAATATGTACTATACAACTTTTTTATTCTTAAGCGACATAGTCCTAGAATAAAGGTTTTATTTTCATTATTATTATTATTATTATAGTCTCTGGAATCCCCTCCCATCAAACATCCGCCATGCTCCATCCCTCTCCACATTCAAACACCTTCTCTTCCAGTACCTTCTTGCATCCCAAAATAACGCTGCTTGAAATGTAAAAATTTTAGCAGAATTGTATTCAATATTTTTATTTTTTTCCACAAGTATCTATCTATTTTTTCAACTATTTTATCTGGAAGACTTCTTTGTTACAATCGTTACAGTTTTTTTTTCTTTTCTTTTTAAATTGTTTATATTCTGATTATTATGTCTGTTATGTGATTAGAAGACTTTGTTTCGTATCATTGTATTATATTATTTTTATTTATGTTTAATTGGTTTATTTTTCATTAATTCTTGTCCAGTTTAAGTTCCTTTATTATTTCAAAGCTCATGTTATTCTTAAAAGACCAAGTAACAAAACAATGTAAACAATTATTTTTCTTCTTTTTATTATATAGTTAAACTCATTTATTTTTAATTTTGTCCATACAACTATTTTATGAGGATTGTTTTTTATTTTAATTTTAATTTATTTTATTTTTATATTTTATGTATATATTCACCATAATTGTAAACATTAGTTAATTATTAGAAGGAACTAGTCCGAGTGGCGGTCATTAAATGAAACAACTAAATAGTTTCAACTATTTCTTGTTTGCCAACGTTTCGACCCCCCTTTGTGGTTCATCATCAGGGCGTGTTGTAGGCGAATGGAAACTGAAAAAAAGTTTTTCCATTCTCCCACCATGCGCCCTTATGATGACTCACAAAGGTGGTCGAAACGTTGGCAAACAATATTCCTTGGCAAAGACTAATTCCTTCCAGTAATTCTTAACGGTCAACTAATTACATCCACCATTAGTTAATTATGTTCATTTTGTCTGTTGGCCAGACATACTGTATATTATAAACTGTGCAAATATGTTATTCTCAAGGGACACAGTCCCAGAATAAAAATCAATTTCTATTCTATTCTATTCTATATCTATTAGTATACTGACATTAAGGTTTTAAGTATTTTTCAATTAACTATATTTCAAATTCAAACTATTCAAATTAATGGAAAAAAAACAACTTTCACTTTCAATTTCACATCTATTATTGTAGAATTGAAATTTAATGTCGTGCTACTTTCTTTGTATACAAGGAAGACGATTCGGTGCAGAGCACACGTGGGGACAGTTAGAGACAGTACTTACACTTAGGCGAGGTAGCGTAGCACACCTGGGGCAGTGTGATTGTCCTTAGGGTCAACACACCTTCCAATCTCCTATTTTACCCTTTGAACCACCACTTACTCCAAATATCCCTCCCTAAAAATCAGAAAGCTCTTGATTGGTCGACCAACGAAACGAAATATTTATGTGACATAACAGTCTCGAGCATTTGAGGATGAGACAAAACAGGTTAGGTAGCAATCACTTGCTTTTATCTATTATTTTAAATTTTACACAAGTTTAGATGATTGGTGTTGCAGGAGGCGGAGGGATAATTAATGTTTGACCGATGTTAATCATGAGACTATTCTAATGGACACAGTTTGAGAATTTAAAACAAAAAAAAAAGGAGGGTAACAGGAATATCAAATGATATTTTGAAGGAGGCGTTAAGTTTATAAGTTGGTACCTCGTGTTTACTGAGTAGACAGAAAGATATATGCGGTAATCATATTAAGTATGTAAGGATGCTTCTTGGATCTAAAGGATCAGAAATGAAATATAACTGAGAAATATTGCCTTAATTTCAAGTCGCCATTCTATTGGGTTGATGCAAAATTAATGCAGGTTTTTAGTAGGTATTGTAAATACGCCATATCTTTACTTTAACCATATATATTTAATCAAAATAATTTCCATCTGAATCAATGCACTTTTGCCAGCGTTCAACAAGCATTCTTATTCCACCAGAAAAAAAATCCGAATCCCTGGACTCAATGAAATCACGAAAAGAATTTTCAATGTCGTCCTGGTTTTGAAAATTTTTCTCCCTCAAAAAGTTGTCCAGATGCCTGAAAAAGTGGAAGTCTGTAGGAGAGAGGTCAGGTGAATAAGGCGGATGTTGGAGAACTTCGTAGCCCAACTCGTGCAGTCGTCGAAGCGTTGGTTGTGCAACGTGTGGTCTGGCGTTATCGTGGAGCAGGATCGGCCCCTTCCGATTTATCAATGCTGGGCAAAGACGTTGCAATTTTTGAGTTCCGAGTTCCGCCGCCATTTCCGTGTGGTTTTGGTTGGGTCTTCTTCCACTTTTGACCTCAGCTGGTCGTTGTCCAGAGCAAGATGACGGCCCCGACCTTCCTTGTCTTCGAGGTCGAAATCTCCTCTGCGAAACTTCTGGAACCAACGCTGCACCGTGCACTCATTAATAGCCCCCTGACCCCACACTTCATTAATATTACGAGCCGTTTGCGCAGCGCTGCGCCCTTAATTTAAATTCGTAAAAATAAATTTGACGAAAATCGCACTTTGACATTTCGATTCAAGACCTTTGAACACACTGAACAAAACGATTTTACTAAACAAATTCATGGTGAAAGAGAGGATATTAGATAAGGTTTGTTTTGGTATAATAATGATAATGTTAGGATTAGCTTTGTTTACACAATTGGAATTAAGATATTGCAATAGAGGAAACCTGCATTAATTTTGCATCAACCCAATAGTTGGCAGGACTCTCAACAATTGACATATCTTGTAACTAGGATAAATTTGTGTTTTTTTAAAAAATATAACATTAAAAAGCAACAAAAAAAAAAAAAAATTGAAACTCTTATTGGGCCATAGGTAAGATAATACTGATGTTCCTCGTTCACATTAAAGTATTATTTAATGTCTATGATGATTTAAGGTATTCTTAATTTAAAAAAAAAAAAAAAAAATCATGTATTCAGTTGGCGTTCTAGACCTAGGAAATGTGGAAGGAATGTCCGACCCTCCACGAATATAGGGGAAAAAATGAAAAGAGAAGATAGCGGCATTTCTCCCTCAACTGATTTGAAAATACATAGGAGACTCGAAATGAGAGCTGTATGGCCCCAGGCGCTCATAAGTTGAGTAAACAAGATGCCCGTTGCAACAACAACCATAGTTATCGTTTAAAAAAAAATCCGTGGAAAAAGGACCTCTATTTCGATTTCGGAAGGGGCTTTTAGGGATAAAAGTAAATGTGGGGAACATTGAAAGGAAAATTGGGCCAAAGGTTTTCACGTCACATCCGAAAATTTAGGAACATATGAAGTTTAGGCTATGTCAAAAAACCAATCACGGCCCTTCTTTCCTAAATAGGCGTTGATTTCACCAATAAATTTTAATTTTTCTCTATAATTAAAATAATAAATAACTTCGAAATCATTATTACACACTTTTAAGTGTTGATTATTTAAGGTAAAGTCAAAATTTGTTATGAAATTAGAAGCTATAATACTACTGCACAAGGTTTCGGCGTTTTCGCCTTCAGGGCTTTTTCAAAAACAATGTTTTATGTGAAAGTACACGATTATAATTTCCTTAAATAAAACATTTAAGGATGCATACAATAAAAATTGTTCAATCATATTAAATTAAATATATAAAATATAAATGTTTATCATAAAATCTTATAAAATTAAAATAGTGATTAGATTAACGTTAATTCATTAAAAAATAAAACTGTAAAATGGATCAAGTCGAAAATAAAATTTTATATTTTCACACCTGTATAAAAAAGATAAAAATTTATTTCTTAAATACATTTAAAAAAATACTAATTTAATTTTTAAAATATGCAAAATAACTTAAGATGTGTTGGTAATTTCACACAATGTTAATTTGATTATTATACCTTGAATTTTACACCGATATAACAAGTTTAATGAAAATCTTTGGGACCGTTTTTAAAAAAATCGTAAAAAGGTGCAAAATGCATAGTATAAAGAAGATGTTTTAGTTGTCCGATTTTGAAGGGGAAAAAAATTTAACGTCTTAAAACATGAAATTTCAGTTTTATAAAACTTGTCATTTTCAAGCTAGACTCAGCACAGACATACATACACATAAACTCACAGGCCATTTTTCGGGACTTTGTCATAAGAACTCAGTAGACCCTACAACGAATTTTTCCTTATGTAACTCGAATTCGAAACTTTTTACTATAAAATAATATAACAATAGAAACTATCATCAACTAAAGCACATATACGTTTATGTAACTCATCATTAACTTGTACAACCTTGTCATTTGAGCTCAGCAGACCCTAAAAGTATTTTGGTGAAAAATCAAATAAAAAAAAAAAAAAAATCATTAAATTCCACAAAAACAATCCTCTCCTTAACTGTATATTTCATGTATAGGCTAGTAAAAGTAATCATTTTCTCGATATAGTAAAAATATACTATACATTTTAATGCGAAATGAATAAATAAATGCAAAATGTTAGTTCTTCCTTTAAAATTTTTAAACATGTATACATTTGGAATTTATTATCTCAATTCGTGAGATTTTTTTTAATAAAAAAATTCATAGACTGTTTTCATGGAAACACTTCTCCCCAATCATAATACTAACATACTTCAACGGTTTTCGAAACATTTATCAAGAACGGAAATTGTTATGTGCTGATAAGTCTGAGAGCAAAGAGCGAGTAGGCGGTGCTGTAATGAAGAACAATGTACATGGAACGTTTTTACTTTCACTTACTATATATAGTAGGGGGAAGTATTGCGATCGTGAAATTTTTCGAATTCCAGTTTTCAACGGAATTACACGTTTTAGGGTCCCTTGAGTCTAAATAACCAAGTCCCGCAAAAAGTTCGGGGTGTGTGGTAACTCCCGGGCAAAAACGAAAAGTCCTATGAAACTGAAATTTCATATTTAAGACAACTATACACCCGAGACGTGACAAAACTTTTCTCATCAAAATGAGCCTACCATTTTGAGGCACTTTATACCATGCATTTTGAACCTTTTTTAGATTTTCTCGAAAACGGTTCCGACGATTTTGATTAAACTCACTATATCGATGTAAAATTTAATGGGCTTTAATGCCAATATTTTAAATTTTCTTCCCCTAAAGTACCTTTAATTTTGTAGATTCAATAAAATTAACTATATTATCTTTTTAACGCTGATGAAAAAAAGGTAAATATATAAATTGAATAAATTCGATACCCAACTAAAGGAGAAAACAGATAAAAATATTTTTTTAATGCAATTTTTCGTTTTTGAACATAACAGCAGTAATATACATGTATGATATACCGTTGGAAAGCTAAAGATTTTAGAAAAAATATTATCTCATACCCAAGCTTTTAAAGGTTAATAGAGAGTGATGAAATGAACATAAAACTAACTGATTATTTTAGGTAATAATATAATCGATTTTTTAATAAAACACATGTTTCTATATAAATTAAATTAAATTAATTTCTTAATAGTTTCACGTATTTTTATCTCTAATTGAAAATTCTTTCATTGATTTTAAAAATGGAGGTAAGTGAAAGTCGCGTGTTGCCCGCACCAGATTTTCTTCCTTGCACCTACAATCCTAGTCCTCGCTTATCTCATAATCAATTTCTCTGTAAAATCTATTGAAATAATTGGTGCTATAATACTTTTAGTTCAAAGTACGCCCTCATATCAATGCTGAATCCATTTTCTCGGAACTCTTTTGTTACCTATAAATTAATTAAACTAGAGATATCAGGTTGGTTCATTTTCTACAATATATTAAGAGTCAACGGTATAGATTAAAGTATGACTAGGGATTCAATAAGGAGAATCCATTTACAATGAACTATTGACAGGTTCGCAGGGGTGTAATCTGAATGCAGTGTCTTTTATCTTTAATCAGTCAAAATGTTTAACTGATTTTGAGTTGATCGCTATGTGGTGATGACTTCATTTGAGAAGAAGAGATGTTGATAAGTTGAAAGGATTATAACAACTTTCTATTACATTTATTGCATATTAACTTTTCTAAAATCTTGCTAAAATTGCTTAAGGTATAATTGTACTATTATACTACTACTCAAATTTTAGTAATGTTTTTTTTTCCTTGATTATTTTCTAAATGAGCACCTTTTAAGTTCCAATATGTTTGATTTAATTAAAGCATTTTTAAAAAATATTAAATGTCTTATTATCAAGACTAAAATAAAAAATAAATAAATAAACATTCATTAGATATTTGGATTGTTTGAAGATAGTTATTTTTCACACATTAGTATAATTCAATACTTTTATGAGAATAACCTTTCATTTATATTTCATAGCTAATATTAATATAGTTATATTGCTATAAGTCAATTCTTGGAGTTTCATATTGGCTCACTGTCTCTACTTGTTTCAAATTTCAGACTTTGCACACTAAGCTTTTTAATAAATAATTTATATTTTAAATCTTTTGGTTGGTTATATATTGTTATTATGAAAAACATTTTCTCCAGATTTGTCGTATAAATTCTTTCTATATATTTTTTACTTCTACTTACTTAAATATGAGATATATTGTAAGGAAAAGTATTGGTAAAGAAAAATTTTTTGAATTCGAGTTTTCATAGGAAATAAATGTTTAAGGGTCCCCTGAGTCCAAACGATCAAGTCTCGAAAAAAGGTCTGTGTGTGCGTGTGTTGTATATAATAAATATTTTTATTGACATTTACAACTGTATTTTGTAATATAAAAGGTAAATATGCTGGTAAAGATAAAAAACATGAAGAGAGACTGCCCATTGGCAGCACTCTAGTAGTCAATCTAAATAAGAAGGGCTCGAAGCCATCTTCTTTTCAGACCTCGGAGGGTTATCAGGGATCGAAGAGGAAGCTAGGGTAGAAACTAGTGGGTTAGAGTGAGAATGGAGTTTCGCATGGAAAGATTCATACCTGGTTTGGGCCAAAACAGTAACATAGGGAACATCAAGGTCTTTGTGGATGAACTTATTCGTGACAAAGTAAGGAGCGTTGAGGATTTTACGAAGGATTTCGGTTGTATGGATTAGATATGAGAGGAATCGGATGGTTTAGTGGAGCCCCATAGTTAAATTTCATATTTAAGATAACTATACCATCATATAAGACTGAAACGACAAGAAACTGCACGACGTTTTCGACTACTTCAACACTTACTATACAAACGTTCTAATCTTCCACTTAACTACAAAAGACTCATCTACATGACTATCATAAGGCCGATATGGACTTACGGAGTAAAGCTTCAGGGCTCTACTAAACCATCGAATTCTTCCCGTATCCAATCCCTACAATCCAAATCCCTTCGTAAAATCCTCAATGCTCCTTACTTTGTTACGAATAAACTCATCCATAAAGACCTTAATGTTTCGAGATGTTATTGCAACTTTTTCATCAAAATCAGCTTACCAGAAGAGTTAATTACAAATAACATATGCTCATAGGTTTAAGGGCTTATAACATATTTTTATTAACAGGTACGAATTATTTTACTGCAAATTAACTTTTCTAAAATATTTTAATAGGACATAATGTCTCTAAAATAACAGAACAAACTATATCGGATGGAACAAAACATGGAGCCTTAGTATTTAGCTGCCCAGAACGGAAGAATTGGCACTACTATGCAAGGATCGATAGTACAAGACTTATCTACGAGTGCTCGCTAAGGAAGGGATCTGTACAATGCATCTCCAGTGGAGTGCCATCCACAATTCTTCTCATCCTTTCTCAATGCTTTATTTGAGGGGTTACTTAAAGAGTTTGAACGCCATATTACCAGCTATAGGCTGCCTAGCTAAAGAAGGCCATCCCTACTCTTCATCTGTTCATTCACTCTTTCGAAGATCGGTCCTCTCAAAGGATAAAATAAAAAATATGTTAGAAATTGGGTTGTGTCACAAGAAATATCCGTTTTCAAGGTAAAGAATTTTTATTAAAAATACGATATGAAAACAAGATAATTTTATTCAAAGTATTTACCTTCTTTTTCTACACATTTTTCCCAACGTGACACCAACTTTTCTATCCCCGAACTGAAAAACTCTGAGCTTTGAAGTGAAACAAAACCTGAAAACGCACTTTTCACTTGATCATCATTTTCAAAACGTTTTCCTTTGACGAAGTTGTCTAAATTCCTGAACAGGTGGTAATCTGTTGAAGACAAGTCGGGAGAATATGGTGGGTGCGGAAGAACTTCGTAGCCCAGTTCTTTCAATTTTTGCACGGTATGTTTTGATATATGGGGTCTTGCTGCCGCTCAGTGAGATCATGAGGTACCCATGTATCGAGCTTTTTTACTTTCCCAATACACTTTAATGTCTGGAAACAGTAGAAGCACTTGCATTCAGTTGTGCTGAGAGTCCTTTAACTGTTTGGTAGGGGTTTCCTTCTACTGTATATTTGAGGACATCGTTGTCTATTACGGACGGAGGTCTTCCTCGGGGCAAGTGTTCCAAGTCGGTATCCCTAGCTGAAAACTTAGCAAACCAACAGCGAATGGTCCGTTCATTAATACTCCCTTCCCCAAACGCCTTGCAAATGTTTCTAGTGGCCTCAGCTGCTGAATGGCCGAGTTTAAACTCGTACAAAAATATTACTCTAAAATCGCGTGTTTCTATGTTCATATTTGGAGGTATACTAAAAAGTGGGGAATTGGTTGGAAAGGTAATGTTAATAATACAAAGGTAGAGGATTATTAACTTTTTACTTTAAATATATAAACATTCGGAAGAAAACAACGGAGACCTGAAAAATCCTTTATGTATTTCAGAAACTATATAAACGGACATTTTATGTGAAACAACCCAATAATTTTAAAGCTGAAAAATGAATCACATTTAGTGTCAATGGAAACATTATATAACAACAATCATAATAATTTGTCTTTATTTATATAAAATTACAAAAGTAAAAAAAAAAATGATTTGACCAAAAAGAAATTTTACAACATTAGTAATTACATGGAGATCAGACACTCTTGGACCAGAGTTGCTGGAACTTAAGTTTCCCATAATTTCCTGTCTTTTACGAATCTCATCTATGAAGCACCGTTAGTTTTGGTTAGTTCGTCGGAACATCGCTTGCGGGATCCATTCTGCAGCTCTCCTTGCCTACCTGTCTTCGGAATTCTCCATGCCATGACCTGCCGAAGTCTACTTCATACTTCTCGCATTACTAATGCCGCCGAAAACCCTGGTTAACTCCCTCAATTGGGCTTAGTTGACTTTTTTCCTTGGTTCATGACCAACGACCATGTCTGGCGGCCATAGATTAGTACAAAAATGATTTCATTAAGAACAAAATAGAATATTATAGTTATGTCTTCTCCTCCAGATTTCAAAACTTCATTTGCTGTTTGTTGTTCTCCTGGACATTTATCATTATTTTAATTATTTATTCATTGTGATTTACAACTGTCTGACATAACACAATGAGTAAATATGCAGAGTGAAGAAAAGTCGTAAAAATCTCTTGAAAAAGAACCAACCAGTATTAGCCCTTCACTAACTATTTTAAGGCAGCAGGTCCCGAGGCCACCTTCTTTTCAATCGCCTCGGAGGGTTATCAGGAATATCTAAGGAAGATAGATTACGGACAAGTGGATTTGTGTGGACAAGGAGTTTAGAATGAAAACTATCACCGGCTATGTAAATGGGGTGTATAGGTCATTATGTAGGAGTTGATTTGTGCCAAAATAAGGGGCATTCAGGATTTTGCGAAGGATTTTAGATTGGATGCGGGAGGAATTAGATGGTTTAGTAGAGCCCTGAAGCTCCATTCCATATGTCCAAATATGTCTGGTAACAGTGATGTAAATGAGTCTTTTGTAATAGACTGGAAGTTTATAACGTGTGTCTAATAAGTGTTGTAGTAATCGGTATCTTCGAGTAATATGATGAGACTTATGATAGTGTTAATAGGGAGGAATTAATATCTATCATGTGGAAATTGGAGATCACAAATAAGTTAGGCACTTTGACGAGGATGACCTTCAACGGTAGGAGATCCATTGTCAAGATTAATGGCCTGCTGTCGGTGGATTTCAAGCTCCGAGAAGGACTTAGGCAAGCCGATCCTTTACCTTCTAGTCTCTTCAATATAGCGTTGGAGTATGCAGTAAGTGCAATTTGTTCGTCTCCAGGTGGTTCTAGTTATAACAGTACTCAGTATCACGACATACCATGTCTTATTAACTGCAAAATTCAATATAGAAAAAATAATTTAACGAAAATGTTGTATGGAAGAATTCAAATAATATCCTAAGGCATATTGCAATTTTCAGTAAGAAAAGGGAGGGAATATAATATCGGGAGAAGAAGTGTTGTTTCTGTCTAATTTCTTGCCTTGGTCTGGGCCCCGCACCTGTGTACACTTTGTCTTCCCTCAAAAGCAGAGAATATTATTTATCATATAATCAGATAGTTACGAGCTGAGACCGAAAGTGTCTAAATATATCGCATCTAGATTAAATATTAAATGTATTAGCATATTAATTATACGAATACGAAGGTGTAAACACAAGGAATTTACATGCGTCTTAGCTCCATTCTTTCAATGCAAATAAATGTTTTCATTGAAACGAAGTAATTAATTTTTCAATTTTTTATTATAGTTTAGATTTCTAAAATTGACTTCGACTAGAGAGGTAAATGAAAGTCACGAGTTGCGCGCACCAGATTTTATTTCAGCAGTATCGATAAACATAAGAATTTTTAAGATATTCACAAAGAACCTTTAAAAAATCAGTTTTCTATACTTCTCCCTACCAAACCTGACCCGAAAAATTATAGAAATTTATAAAAGTAGTCCAGCTTCCGATTTTCAATGTTCAGGTCTGTCTACTTATTAAATGATTTGATGATAAAAATTAAATATTTTTGCGTGTAATAAGGCGATGCGCAGTAGTAAACAAACGCGGTGGCTACCAGCTGAAGTGGTGCATTTTTATCAACATTAACTTGGTAAAATAGAGAAACCCCCAATCGGATCGGCTACTCAACTTTGCTGTGTCGCTATGAATACACAACATACTGAATCAAGCCTGAAGACAATTTTTAAGAAACAAAAAAAAAAAGATGCTGCCAAATAAATTGTATTCATCAATATTACTTACTTCAACACTTGGGAGTTTACAAATCCAGCCTAGCCTAAATATATATATTGGTGTGAAATTTCTAGCGAGTCTATAATTATAGTCTCCGTCATGTTCTGGGATTGATTATTTTCTGAAAAAGGCAGCTGATGGGATGCCCCCCCCTCACGAAACTTATCTTTCAGGCAGGGAATACATTTTGTATATATGTTTTCTTTCTCTTCTTAGATCTTGTTGCTTTGTTCCTGGTCATTATATTCATATTATATTGTAGGATCTACTATCAGTGCTCTCTTTTATGTGACACTAAATGCTAAGATGTCCACAAATCTTGCTGGCCATCAAGGCTTAACATTTATTTTTTTCCTTCTAGGAGTTCTGCTATATGCGGATATTTACTTAACACACGTGCTGGGGTTTCTGACTCACGACCGCATCTGCGGCCATCCAACAGCTTTATTTACGTGGTACCTGGATCACCACCACGGTGCTTAGTTTGTGTTGAGATTTAGTGCACTGGACTCCTACGATCCAGTAAGAATCTTTCTATAAAACATAAACCTATTCACGCTTGAGCTGGATTTAAATTGGACTACTGCTACGCTCTGCCACTTGCATTGGTTCCACTCTTCAAAGGTTTATCCCTTGAGATTTGCCTATCCTAAGTGTATCCTCCATCAGCCTATCTTTCGATCGCCAAGAGTTCGGTACACTCGCGAATCTCATCCGCTAAACTGAACATTCTTTGAAATAGTACGACTCTTACGTCATTTGGAAATTTTCCTATGCTTAAAAGGAGCTTCCCATTGACACCGCAAAATCCCCAGATCCCTGTATTGTCGTGGCGAGGATAGTATAGAGGAGTATGATTTTGCCGTGATCCTATGATTGACTTTATGCTTTTTACTTTTCCAGTGGTGCATTTCTGGAACGTGTATATCATAGGAGAAAACACATATCTGAATACAATGTTGATTTTTTGGTATGGCTCCAGAAAATTAGTATTAACAATAGATGCTATCCTGTACCACTACAACCCATGAAGGGTCTTTGGCTCAGTACATACAGAGATTCGTACTGTTACTAGGCCAACGGTCGTGCAATGAGGTGATTAGGAACAATAGATGCTAATCATGAAATTTTTTTTTACTATTATGTCATAGACTAAGTGCGAAAACTCACCCAATATGCCGGTAGAAATTGCGGTGATGAAGATTGCACTTAATTATTTGCACGATATTTAGCAGTCGAGTTCAAACTCCTAATAAGGTGTTTGTCAGGATGCACACAAAATCTACCTACACGATTTACACATCAGAAAAAAAATAATAGAAGAAAGAATTAATGGAAGGGGAAAGATAGCTGACAGATGTGAACTAGTGATTAATTTAAAAATTGCGAGAAGGGGTAGTTAGGAGGACTCATTGCTCCAATCCGTCAGGGCTAATAGGTGCCATAATCCAGGGGGTTGGGGCTCCTTCTGTCCATCAGTCACCGATCCGATGAGCTATGGCCCTGTCTTGTTCTGTCTCCCCCCAACCACCCCTAACAGTCCTCCCCCTCTCACCGATTGTCTTTCTGACCTATCTCTGTATTTGCAACATGGAAGTCTTCAACACGAATTCACACTGTTAGGGATCTGCAATACTGTTGCTAGTTAAAAATGTATCAGATCTTCTTCCTCCCACTCTCTCACTCTCTCTCTCTCTCTCTCTCTCTCTCTCTCTCTCTCTATATATATATATATATATATATATATATATATATATATATAAAATGATTACGCGATTCAGTAGTCGATTCATCAAACATTTGTTCCTAAAATATAAGTATTGTAGTGTAGCAGCGGTGTCACATGACGCCAAAGAGGTTATGTAAAGTTGTTATACCAATGTAATGCAATATTGATTGATTTATATAGACGTAATTTCTCCAAATTTTCAAGTAGTGTTCTCAGTTTATTAATTTTTTTTTTTTTATTATATGTATTCATTATTTTTCGTACTATTATTTATCTAATTATAAATTTAAGTGCATTGGCAAACCAACCACTACCTTCATCAAAACAATGTTAATTTGTTCATAATTGTTATCGATTGATAAAAGACAGATGGTGTACTATTATTATTGAAAAAGTCTGTAAAAATTGGTAGTTCACATTTGACCATAAAAATATTTATTTTTTATGTAAAGAAACTGTTTACAAAATTAAATTATCAGCAACACGCTAAAGTAGTGTATGAAACTAAGCATACGTGTATTAATTGGAATATAATTGCAAAAACCTAAGAATACCAATGGGTTTTTGGCTGGGGAGACCGTGGCTGATTGGCTAGCGCGCTAGTCTCTTACGCCAAAGGTCGTGAGTTCGAATCCCAGTCCTGGCGGGACTTTTATAAGCATATACTTAAATAGGGCTCACTCACAGCCTCTCCCCCGGGTATGTGAGACCCGCCAGGCTACTAGTGACAACTCCCAAAAATTGGCGCAGGGAGTGATAGCTCTACTTTCTAAAATTTCATCGAAAATTCTCTCAGGAGATTAAACCACGCAGCCAAGAGTCAGATAATAATAAAAACAAATTCAATTTTAGAGGTTAAAAATACATTTTAGCCCAATGACATAGTAAAATTCATTTTATGATATTAGAGTAATTGTTTGCCGATCCGAATTCTGTAATGATTTTAAGATAAAACAAACAACTGAGCTCTACTTTTTAATTTTTGAAAAAATGTTGTCATTCTTCTGTGTAATTAAGATAATTTTTAAATAAAAAATCAAGTCTGCGCTACGCTTCACTTATCTCTACAGTTAAGAGCAAAGTGAAAGCTTTTAAATAAAGTTAGACTTTAGAAAAAATATTAGTGTATTACAATGGGTTTCCATGAAAACATTTATTTTATTTGACTTATTACTTCTACTTCGCTATTTATGAAATATATAGTAAAGGAAAGTATTGCGATCGTAAAAATTTTCGAATTATTTGTTTCAACGGATATACTCGTTTTATTGTCCCCCGAGTCCAAATATCCGAGGTCGCGCGGAAAGGTGTGTGTGTGTGTGTGTAATGGTAAGTCGAGCGCTGAAAAGGAAACTATTACGAAACTGAAACGAAACGAATGAAACTGAGATTTCATATTTGAGGAAACTATACGCCCGATATCATAAATCAATTTTTCATCATTTTCGGCGAACTAAAATTCACTTTATACCATGAATTTTGCACCTTCCTAGGATTTCCTCAAAAAAGTGTTTCAACTTTTTTGATGAAACTCGCTAAAGCGATGCATAACTTATTGGTTTTAATATCATTTAGGTTTCATTCTGATTAAAATAATCTGATTGGGCTTAAATGCCGAAATTTTAAGTTTTCTTTCTTTAAAGTACCTTTAATTTTATAGGTTTTAATTTTATTTATATCTGCTCTCACGGAATGACGCGACAATTTGTAAGTAAAACCGAGGTCTTGAAAAACTTAAAAAAAAAAAAGATATGAAAATTCCTCGAATCCGGATAAAATATAATTAAATACTCAATTAAGAAACTCCTTGCCGAATCGGACTGTATTAGAATTATTTATATAGGATAGGTATTCTTTGCAAATATTGAAGATGAATCCATGGGGGAAGGACAGATGTATGTTTGAAAGCACTCAATCCGACCTGGAGCATCCATAATCCATGGATATAGACCGCCTCTATTTGCCCCAGCTCTTGAACCCGAAAAGGGATGAATTTCTACGACTGCGGTATGGTCACTCCCTTTAATTCGCCCCGACAGAAATCGGTTATCGAAGTATTGCGATATTCGGCAAGGCGTATAAAAAAAAGTTAAGTCAAATTCCGATATAAAAAGGTTATACATATTACTAACAAAATAAAAATTATACAAAAAAAAAAATATCATAATCACACTCATACCTTTATACAATATTTACAATCTGGTGGAGAAACAGAACCCGAGTGATCCCAGCGCCTTTCAGCTGGTTTAGTGGTTTGAGCCTGGGGAAAATGAGTGGAGGGGGCAATAGCCACAAACATACCTCACTTGAGAGGAGAATCTACCCCGGATCAGGCTCGTATAAATATTTACAAAATGTCTAGAGACCACTTTCGTTTTAATCATATATACAAGTATATGTGTTTATATTAATATAAATGATATATTGGTTTCCAGTGTACGAGTTTTTTTTGGGGGCCTTCAATTAAATCAATTAATATAGATTTATATTTTAGAGAAGGTTTAAAAATGTTTTCTGTTAGTTTTTTTTTTTTTATGAATACCTTAACGTTTATATATTTTTTTCTACTGTAAAATATTAATTATTTGACTTGAAATTTACTAACGACTAGGAAAATATCGTTGTTACGAATCAAAGAGAACCAAATGATAAATAAAACTGTATACATGTTTTTCTAGGTTAAATTTGTCATTAAATAAGTATACTAATATGGTTTTCTTACATAAAACTCAATAGGTAATGCAGAGTGACAAAAACAGCATAAACTTAAGTAATTGCTTATAATAATTTCTATTCCTCCCTTTTTTCTCAATCTGCTGGTGTTCCCCAAGGCAGCATCCTAGGACCTGTCCTTTATACACTCTATAGAGCTGATATCTCAACCCATCCTAACACATTCCTTTCTACTTATGCTGATGACACGCGTGTGCTATCGGTAGATAGCATCCAGATAACAGTGATAACATCCATCACATTTACTTATTGTATATAATTATACAGTTATAATAAATATGTTTAAATAAAAAATAAAATGATTTCTATTGTTTTATTTATTGTTATTTACATCTGCATTAGTTAATGCATCTAGGAAATTAGCTGTTAGATAAAAGACTTGAAGAGAAACTGCCCTTTGGCAGCCCTCCACTAGGTAATCTAAATTAGAAGGTCTTGAGGCCATCTTCTTTTCAAACGCTTCGGAGGATTGTCAGGGAAGGAAGAGATAGCAAGGATCGAAACTAGCTGGTGGGTTAGAGTGAGAGTGAAGTTTGTCATGGAATGATTGATTCCTGGTTCGGCCCAGATCAGCTATATAAGGAATATTAACATCTTTATGGGTGGGTTTGTTGGACACAAACTAAAGAACGTTGAGGATTTATCGAAGGATTTTGGATTGTAAGGATTGAAGACGGGAAGAATTTGGTTTAGTGGAGCCCAAAAGCTCAACTCCGTAAGTAAAGATAGGTCTTATGATGGTCATGTAGATGAGCCTGTTGTAGTTAATTGGAAGATTAAACGAAAGCACGAGCAATTTCTTGTCGTTTCAGTCTAGTGTGCGGATTCTATGTTGGACGTTTGTCAAGTAGAAGTCCTAGGTAGCGGATCTGTTCAACTGGGACAAGGGAAATATTATTAAAGGATACTGTAGGGCAGGATGTTCTAGGTTTACGACGAAATTATTTAATTTAAAATTATGTTCCTGTTTCCAAAATAAATGTTTCCGTCTTAACTAAATGTATTTTTTTTAAATCTAAGTTTATTAATTATTTCTTATATTACATTTATCGAATTCACAATCGTAATTTAAAATTTATTTTAACAAGGAAGGTTATTAACAGTCGCATGTTTTGCGCACCGTTTTTTTCAACAATAATAATTATATATTTATTAATTATGTTTATTATCTGTTTCCATTCTATACATATTAATATATTTCCAATGAAATGCATAGGACTTTATCAAATTTTCATAATATTATTATATGTATTATAAATCGTGTAACAGCAGACCTCAAGACCAGCAAAAAGCTACTCAGACTTGTTGCTCTTGTGGACTACGGGCCACTCTGTGTATCTTTTTTCAGGTTCATTCAATAAATATACAACTTTAATATCCATTAATTTTCACCCGCAGAGTTGTTATTTATTAGGTCATTATTAGCTGTGAGAACATATCCTATAAGAATTCTTATTTTCACTTACCTATATATGAAATAATGTGAAATTTTTCGAATTATATTTTTCAACGGAAATACTGTTTTAGTGTCCCTTGAGTCTAGATAGCAAAGCCACGTGAAAAGCTCTGCGCGTGTGTATGGTAAGTCTAGCACGAAACGTTGTACGAAACTGAAATTTACTATTTAAGACAGAAGAGATTCTTCAAACTATGCAGTTTCAACTACCAATTTACGATTTTTTTCAAAAGTAGATCTAAACAGTTTAGTTAAACAAGGTAAATGGATGTAAAATTTATTATTGGACTTAAATTTAATTTACTGGAAGGAATTAGTCCGGGTGGCGGTCATTAAATGAAACAACTAAATAGTTTCAACTATTTTATTGTTTGCCAACGTTTCGACCCCCTTTGTGGGTCATCATCAGGGCTAAAAAGATACAAAAGAATATAATTTCAATGACATTACATACAATATTATATAACCTATTTAGCTAGAGAACGTCGGTATTGAAAAAATAACAGAAGAACTGTATATGTAAAAAAAAATTACAATGACCATATTACAATAATGAAAGTGTTATACAGAAAAAATAAAAATGTTCACTAAACAAAATTTACACAGGTATCAATAATTTACATGAAATATGAAATATAAAAATATGAAGTAGAGTGGAGATACGTACCGCATGGTGGGAGAATGGAAACTAGGTACTGTTTTGGTAGATGGGGGGTAGGTAGGATGGAAAATACGTAGGAAAAGGTGGAATGGAAAATACGTACTGATTTATGGACAGGGCCTGACAACAATGACTAAAATTCTTAATACTACCATACAAAGAATCAATGAAATTTAATTTATGATTATAATAATGATACAGGATAAAAAATTATGATTTAATTCTTGAAATATCACCTATATAATAGTAAGAGCAGTGATGGAAGATGTATATGGAGAAAAACTGACTGTACCTCCCAACTTAATCATCCCTAATTCTGTTTTAGGTATCCAAAGATAACAGGGTGGAAAAAATAATAATGGAACATTGTAAAATACATTAATTGACAAATCTTACAGGTTGATAAAAAAAAAATTAAATAAACATAAATACAAGTTGGAATAAATTGAATAGTGAAGACATTTAGAAAATTTTAAATACATAAACAAAACAAAATAAATACATATATAGAATTATATGGATACCTAAAATAGATTTAAAAATATTAATAAAAACCAACAAACAATAATAATGAAAAACAAAACAATATATATGGTGGGATAGACAGAGAAAATATGCTACTTAATAGAGTTTAATATGTGGCTATATGTGGAGGAAATGCATTGTTTATCGGTTTTGTGGTTAACAGGATTGGATTGGAGGTGGATGTGGACGGATTCAGCGATTTGTCTTTTCTTATGGTTTGGAACATAATCTAAAATGGAGCAGTCGTCAAAGTTAAAGGAATGATTGAAATGTATGGAGTGTTCAGAAAGTTTTGAGGCTAGAGGGTTTCTAGAGGATACGGAGAGTTTATGTTGCGATATTCTGGTTTTTAAGTAATTTTTGGTTTCTCCTACATAGGATACATCACAATCTGTACATGAAATTTTATAAACAATATTGGAACGATATATAGGAGTGATCGGGTCTTTTGTATTGGTAAAAAGGTGAGAAAGCTTGTTCTGGGTCTTTAGTCCTAGTTTTAAGGAAGGTAAGGAAAATTTAAGGATTTTTTTTATATTTTCAGAAAGGTGCGGAATGTAAGGTAGGGATCTATATAAAAATATCATGGGTGAATCATGGTCGGGAATTGTAGGGGAAGTAACGGTGGTTTTTGTGTTATAAGAATCTATAAGGTTTTTAATTACTTTTTTTGGGAAGCTGTTTAAGGTTAGTATTTTTTTAATACGTTCGATATTATTAGGATGGTACTTTGGATCAGACAAGGATAGGCAACGGTGGACGAGATTCTTGGCAACATTTAATTTCTGATGATATGGGTGTTGGGAGAAGAAGTTGAGCAGTCTACCAGAATAGGTGGATTTGGTGTACCAGTCAGTTGAAATAGAACCGTCGGTATTTCTAGTGATAAGTAAGTCTAAAAAGGGAATTGTCAAGTTGTTTTCTCTTTCTACGGTAAAACGGAGGCGTGGATCATAAGAATTAAATGATTTTAGGATATCGGGGATTTTGTCTGGGTTTATTATAAGGAAGAGGTCGTCCACGTACTTTTTAATAAATATAATTTCATTTTTATAGGTTGCGGTTATAGAGTCGAGTAAGTCATTTAGTACGATATTAGAGAGGTCAGGAGCGAGACAGTTACCCATTGCAAGTCCCGAGATCTGATTGTAAAATTTGTTTTGAAAAGTGAGATATCCGGTTTTACAACAAAGTTTTAGTGATTCTAAATATGAAAGAAGATTGAGTGTGGTGTGGGGTTCAATGATGTTCCAGTGTTTTTCTACTAGTTGGATAACTTTATCAATGGGGATATTGGTAAATAGGCTTTCGGCGTCAAAGGATGTTAGAATGTAGTTGGGGGGAATATGCAATGATAGTAACTGTTCTCGGAGGTAAAGGGAATTGTTAATGTCATAGGGGTTAGTTCGGCTAAGTATTTTAAGTGAAGGTAGAAGGAATTTACTAAGTTTCGAGGAAGGTGCGTTGATGTTTGAAATGATGGGACGGAGTGGATTGCCGGGTTTGTGGATTTTGGGAAGGCCATATAAACGCGGGGGTAAGGAGTTGTACGAGATCAAGTTTCTGTACGTGGTTAGGTTGATGAATTTATTTTCTAAGAGATTTTTGATATGTTGATTGAATTTAATCATGAGAGGGCGGATGGGATCACGGGAAGATGGTGTATATGTCGATCGGTCTGATAAGAGTGAGTTAATTTTGTCGTCATATTCAGTTTTGTCCATTATAACTGTCACGTTACCTTTGTCAGCCCTAGTAACTATAAGTTGTTCATTGGATCTGAGGAATGAGCGAGTGAAGGAAAGATCTTTGAAGAAGAGGGGGGAAAGAGACGATTGAGGTGGAGGGCGTTGGAGATGGTTGGAGATCATATTACTAATACGTAAACGGGAGATTTCCTTGTCCTCCTCACTTATTTTGAAAATATCATCTTTATAAATATATTCCAAATCCGTGATAAGTTGGGGAATCATTTTTGAAGGATTAGAAGAAGGGGTAGAAAAATTGGGACCTAAGCTCAAAATGTTGTTAACATTAGGGGGGACTGAGGTAGAGGAAATATTTTTGATCCAATCATCAGAGCCTTTAGGATACGGTTTTTTATTAATACTATTTTCATAAATGGTTTTAAATTTTTTAACGAGGGAAAGTTTTGTCTGTTTTTTAGTGAAAGCAAAAATTGTTTGAATACTTGTAGTCAGTTTGTCCATGTTCTGGTCTCCTATAATAGGATGTAAAAAAGAATTTAAGGAACGTATATTGTCGTTTATGTGGTCAATTTGTTGTATGGTTTCTCTAATTTTTAAGTTCAGTTGTGTTCTTTTGTATCTGTCCAAGGAGTGTGTCAATTTGGAGGCAAGAGAATTTGACAAAGGGACTTGACTAATGCAGTTCTCAATAAATTTTGGGAAAAGAGACTGGGTTCGACATTTTAATAAGAAAATTCTTTGTTCTGTTTTTTTGGCAAGTCGTTTGTGGAGGTTGCAAAGATTGTTAAAGGCTTTTCTATTTTGGGGGAATTGCGATTTAAGTGAGGAGAAAATATGATGGTGGTCATTATTAGTAATCACTGAAGAAAGGTGGTAAGGGTTGAAGAGGATACATTTTGAGTCTGGGAGAAAGATGTATCCGGAGAAGTAATTGAAAGATGAGAAGTAACTAGGGAAGAAGGTGTATGGGGAGTTTTAGTATGATGTTGAGTTGGGAAGTGCGTCAGAAATCCATTACTATTAAACCTAGTGTGATAGCGGTGTGATGGTCTAGAAGAATCCAAAAGAGCGGTCGACTGAGGGTTTGGTCGTTGTGGTGGTGATCGAGGAGTTGTTACCTTTTTAGAACTGGAATTGTGGTGATGAGAAGAGCGTGAGTCACCTGAGGTTGTAGAAATGATGGCTTGTTGAGATGAAAATGCCTGCTGTTGTTGAGATGTAGATAGTATGTCCTGCTTTCGATTTTGTATTCTGGTGCTGCGGCGGAGAGTTGAGGAGGATGTATCTTTTTGTTGTTCCCGTGTTCTTTTTATCATTGTGGATGTAATTAGTTGACCGTTGAGAATTACTGGAAGGAATTAGTCCGGGTGGCGGTCATTAAATGAAACAACTAAATAGTTTCAACTATTTTATTGTTTGCCAACGTTTCGACCCCCTTTGTGGGTCATCATCAGGCTAAAAAGATACAAAAGAATATAATTTCAATGACATTACATACAATATTATATAACCTATTTAGCTAGAGAACGTCGGTATTGAAAAAATAACAGAAGAACTGTATATGTAAAAAAAATTACAATGACCATATTACAATAATGAAAGTGTTATACAGAAAAAATAAAAATGTTCACTAAACAAAATTTACACAGGTATCAATAATTTACATGAAATATGAAATATAAAAATATGAAGTAGAGTGGAGATACGTACCGCATGGTGGGAGAATGGAAACTAGGTACTGTTTTGGTAGATGGGGGGTAGATAGGATGGAAAATACGTAGGAAAAGGTGGAATGGAAAATACGTACTGATTTATGGACAGGGCCTGACAACAATGACTAAAATTCTTAATACTACCATACAAAGAATCAATGAAATTTAACTTATGATTATAATAATGATACAGGATAAAAAATTATGATTTAATTCTTGAAATATCACCTATATAATAGTAAGAGCAGTGATGGAAGATGTATATGGAGAAAAACTGACTGTGCCTCCCAACTTAATCATCCCTAATTCTGTTTTAGGTATCCAAAGATAACAGGGTGGAAAAAATAATAATGGAACATTGTAAAATACATTAATTGACAAAATCTTACAGGTTGATAAAAAAAAATCTCCCGTTTACGTATTAGTAATATGATCTCCAACCATCTCCAACGCCCTCCACCTCAATCGTCTCTTTCCCCCCTCTTCTTCAAAGATCTTTCCTTCACTCGCTCATTCCTCAGATCCAATGAACAACTTATAGTTACTAGGGCTGACAAAGGTAACGTGACAGTTATAATGGACAAAACTGAATATGACGACAAAATTAACTCACTCTTATCAGACCGATCGACATATACACCATCTTCCCGTGATCCCACCCGCCCTCTCATGATTAAATTCAATCAACATATCAAAAATCTCTTAGAAAATAAATTCATCAACCTAACCACGTACAGAAACTTGATCTCGTACAACTCCTTACCCCCGCGTTTATATGGCCTTCCCAAAATCCACAAACCCGGCAATCCACTCCGTCCCATCATTTCAAACATCAACGCACCTTCCTCGAAACTTAGTAAATTCCTTCTACCTTCACTTAAAATACTTAGCCGAACTAACCCCTATGACATTAACAATTCCCTTTACCTCCGAGAACAGTTACTATCATTGCATATTCCCCCCAACTACATTCTAACATCCTTTGACGCCGAAAGCCTATTTACCAATATCCCCATTGATAAAGTTATCCAACTAGTAGAAAAACACTGGAACATCATTGAACCCCACACCACACTCAATCTTCTTTCATATTTAGAATCACTAAAACTTTGTTGTAAAACCGGATATCTCACTTTTCAAAACAAATTTTACAATCAGATCTCGGGACTTGCAATGGGTAACTGTCTCGCTCCTGACCTCTCTAATATCGTACTAAATGACTTACTCGACTCTATAACCGCAACCTATAAAAATGAAATTATATTTATTAAAAAGTACGTGGACGACCTCTTCCTTATAATAAACCCAGACAAAATCCCCGATATCCTAAAATCATTTAATTCTTATGATCCACGCCTCCGTTTTACCGTAGAAAGAGAAAACAACTTGACAATTCCCTTTTTAGACTTACTTATCACTAGAAATACCGACGGTTCTATTTCAACTGACTGGTACACCAAATCCACCTATTCTGGTAGACTGCTCAACTTCTTCTCCCAACACCCATATCATCAGAAATTAAATGTTGCCAAGAATCTCGTCCACCGTTGCCTATCCTTGTCTGATCCAAAGTACCATCCTAATAATATCGAACGTATTAAAAAAATACTAACCTTAAACAGCTTCCCAAAAAAAGTAATTAAAAACCTTATAGATTCTTATAACACAAAAACCACCGTTACTTCCCCTACAATTCCCGACCATGATTCACCCATGATATTTTTATATAGATCCCTACCTTACATTCCGCACCTTTCTGAAAATATAAAAAAAATCCTTAAATTTTCCTTACCTTCCTTAAAACTAGGACTAAAGACCCAGAACAAGCTTTCTCACCTTTTTACCAATACAAAAGACCCGATCACTCCTATATATCGTTCCAATATTGTTTATAAAATTTCATGTACAGATTGTGATGTATCCTATGTAGGAGAAACCAAAAATTACTTAAAAACCAGAATATCGCAACATAAACTCTCCGTATCCTCTAGAAACCCTCTAGCCTCAAAACTTTCTGAACACTCCATACATTTCAATCATTCCTTTAACTTTGACGACTGCTCCATTTTAGATTATGTTCCAAACCATAAGAAAAGACAAATCGCTGAATCCGTCCACATCCACCTCCAATCCAATCCTGTTAACCACAAAACCGATAAACAATGCATTTCCTCCACATATAGCCACATATTAAACTCTATTAAGTAGCATATTTTCTCTGTCTATCCCACCATATATATTGTTTTGTTTTTCATTATTATTGTTTGTTGGTTTTTATTAATATTTTTAAATCTATTTTAGGTATCCATATAATTCTATATATGTATTTATTTTGTTTTGTTTATGTATTTAAAATTTTCTAAATGTCTTCACTATTCAATTTATTCCAACTTGTATTTATGTTTATTTAATTTTTTTTTTATCAACCTGTAAGATTTGTCAATTAATGTATTTTACAATGTTCCATTATTATTTTTTCCACCCTGTTATCTTTGGATACCTAAAACAGAATTAGGGATGATTAAGTTGGGAGGTACAGTCAGTTTTTCTCCATATACATCTTCCATCACTGCTCTTACTATTATATAGGTGATATTTCAAGAATTAAATCATAATTTTTTATCCTGTATCATTATTATAATCATAAATTAAATTTCATTGATTCTTTGTATGGTAGTATTAAGAATTTTAGTCATTGTTGTCAGGCCCTGTCCATAAATCAGTACGTATTTTCCATTCCACCTTTTCCTACGTATTTTCCATCCTACCTACCCCCCATCTACCAAAACAGTACCTAGTTTCCATTCTCCCACCATGCGGTACGTATCTCCACTCTACTTCATATTTTTATATTTCATATTTCATGTAAATTATTGATACCTGTGTAAATTTTGTTTAGTGAACATTTTTATTTTTTCTGTATAACACTTTCATTATTGTAATATGGTCATTGTAATTTTTTTTTACATATACAGTTCTTCTGTTATTTTTTCAATACCGACGTTCTCTAGCTAAATAGGTTATATAATATTGTATGTAATGTCATTGAAATTATATTCTTTTGTATCTTTTTAGCCCTGATGATGACCCACAAAGGGGGTCGAAACGTTGGCAAACAATAAAATAGTTGAAACTATTTAGTTGTTTCATTTAATGACCGCCACCCGGACTAATTCCTTCCAGTAATTCTCAACGGTCAACTAATTACATCCACAAATTTAATTTAGGTTTCATTCCGATTTAAATAGTCTGACAGAGGGCTTAAATGCCTGTTATAAATTATAAATTTATCTCCTCTAAAGCAATAATAATATTTTTGATCCATAATAATAAAACATATAATCTTATTAACATAGATAAAAAAACGGATAAATATATAAGTTAATCGAATTCGATAACTAAAAGAAAAATATTTTGTTCGTTATTTTTTTTTCTCCCGAACAGATAAGTAATATTAGATGTATAATATACCGCCGCACAGTGGGAAAAAAATCACGATTTAGTGGCTTATAACTTTTGATCTAATCAAGATAAATTAAAAATTCATCTTGTTGTTTATAACTGCCTTACTCAGGATTTTACGACGTATAAAGAATTTATAAGGAATTATTGTTGAAAGGGAAAAAATCGAAAATTTAACTTAACAAAATAATATATTTTCGATATTTGTTCTGTTAGTAATTTTTTTTGTTTTCATTCCAATGGAACAAAGAAAAGACAAATTATGAGATATGAGACATATTTTAGGATTTTTCCTAAATTAATGTTAAAAAATATGGCGTCAAAAATTTAAATCGATATAACACTGATCGTCCGCATTCGATCGATCAAATTGTATCATGGTATTTTAGTACCATTACCTCCCTAAACAATAAATAAAAACTAAAACTAAATATTTCCAATAGAAAATTTAATGAATTTTTAAATTTTTATTTTTTTAAATATGAACAATATAGGATTATATACGATGGATATATCCAGAGGAGCGGAGTGAAACTACTACAAGAACTGTCAAAAACCTAGGTATTATCATCGACCTAAACTTTTCCTGGAAATATTGCCCAAATCTCCGGAAGAACAATAAGTACCCTAAAATTTTTCATCGCTCCCGCCATCTTCTTCCACTATCCACCTGTAAGCTTCTCGTATTCTCAGTTATTTCCCCCACTTTGACTATTGCTGCGTGGTATATGTTGGCCTTTCGAGTGTGCTTGAAGGCAGGCTAAAGCGAATTATGAACATATTTCATATTTAAGTCCTCCTTAGCCCTCTCCAATCCGGTTATTCTACCCAATCCGCTCTCCACTTCGACTATTGCTGTACGGTATACGATGGTGTTTCTGGGGATCTCGAAGTAAAAATAAAACGCTATTTAATTGCTTTGTCCGATTCATCTTCGGGGTCTCCAGGTACGCCTCCGTGTCTCAATTTTATGGCGAGTTGTAGTGGCTTTACCCTTCCAATCGTCGCAAGTATTTCCTTGCGTCATTCCTTTACCAAGTTATCCAATCCCGCCGTCCATCATACATTTTTGACCTCCTTCAATTCAAATCCTCTGTCCATCCTCGTTGTACACGCTCCAGGCCTTTGGATTTATACAGTACGGCCCACCGAACTGCACATTTCGACAGATCCTTTCTCATTCGATCCTCAATCCTATGAAATTCTATCCCTCCTTCCATCCGTCACTCCAACTCTCTTTCAACCTTTAAATCCTGCATATTTAATTATTTAATGAATACCCAGGCTCAATAATATGGTAAATAATTTATTATTATTATTATTTATTTTTTTGTCATTGTTTTTGTTTTCTTCTTATTTGAATATGTCTAATTTTATATAAGTCATTATTAACATGTTAATATGTAGTTAACTTACTCTAAGACTGCAAAGCACATTTTGTAAATTCTGTATTTTTTATTCTAAAGGGACTTGTCCCAGGATAGTTAAGAATTTATTTTTTTTAAGATTTGTCATCGGTACACCGAAGAGGTCTCATGTGACCCATTTATACAGTGAGTTAAAGTGGCTCCTTCCCTCGATCTGCAGAAAATATTTCCTTGGATCACACCTTTACCAAACCATCAACTCCCAGCTAGCTCCCTATATACACTGAATTCTGCAATTTAAATCGTCAGTCCACTCCCTCCAAACAAGATCGCCCCATTCTCACCATTACATTTCTACCCATAGAACAACAACTTTTGATCATTCCTTTCTTATCCATTCTACCTCTCTCTGGAATACCCTACCTACTCATATCCGCCATGCTTCTTTACTACCATCATTTAAGTCCCAGCTCATTCCAAACAGACTTATATTTCAAATCAAATATCAATTCAAAAAGAAAATTTATTATTTATTGCTCATATTTTACTAAGCATAGTTAATGGATCAATTATTATGAATCAGTTTCAATGTTTGGCTCTGTTCAACACATTAATCTACTAGAAGTTATTTATTTATTTTACTCTTTTGTTTTATTGTATACTTTAATCCATTATTTTTTTCTTATATATCCATTATTTTTTGCTTATTCCTTGTGAATAAGAATTAATTATAATCCTTGGCCAGAAACAGTGTATATATTAATTGTACTTATCAATAGTTCTTTAGGGACCATGTCCCAGAATTTTTTTTTTATATTCTAAAAAAAAAAAATAATAAAAAATAAGTAACAGCTGTTCAGAGAGCGTGAAGCATGGCAGCGTTGGATCGAGGCCACTCCACGCCAGTAATGGCACAGGGAGGAAGATAAATAAGAAGTATTATTTCGTCTAAAAAATATGTCCCAACAAAACTGAATGCGATTCTTTAAACTTTTTTTGAATTCCAACTTTATTTAATATTGCGCCCTCACTTAGCTTCCGCTGGCTCTCACCAGTGATGCGGCTGAGAGGGAGGCGCTGGGATCCTTTGGACTCTGCTTGTCCATCCACAAGTGGGGGGACTGGCCCCTGTACGGGGTTCCCTAGCTGATTGTAAATATTGTACTTACGTATGAATGTCACATGTTTTGTTTTTTGTTTATATTATTTGTTAACTTTATTTGTTTATTTTATCTACAAATTTTGTTATTGTATACGTTTATTTAGTTTAGTTTAATATTATGTAATTTGACATTTCTTTTGTTTATATTGTATGAATGGGATCCTTTAGCAATATTAGTTTTGTCCATTGTGACAAACTGTAATACATACGAATTAAAAAAACATAAAAAATAACACTTAATTTTAAAGTTCCTAAATTGATTTCAATTACCTAAGTATGTAAAATTAGCACGATGCCCGCGCCAGAATATTTGCGTTAAATTCAAGTATCAGTCTACAGTACGAACATTGCAAAATAAAAGACAAAAATTAAACATATTCGACCCTGGAAAAATTATAGGAGATGAATACAGGGATTGGTTTCGGGCAACAGTCATTGGACGAGAGAACCCGATACAAAGATTAATGGCCTCACTGACACAAATATGGACGGGTCGAGGATGAAAATGTATTTTCGGCTTCTCTTTCTCGAAATAAATTAGCTACGGTAATAGAACCCTTATATGAACTGAATTCTTCGCAAAAAATAACTGATCCTGGAATTTCACCGTTCGGGGGGCACTCATACAACCCTTTTGAGACCTACTATTACAACCCCTTATTGAGACCATTAAAAAAACTCTGCTCGACCCTTTTGGCTAAAGATTCTTAGTAATGATAAACTTTTTTGTTTATTAATTTATTCAGAAATAGTACAATTTGTCTCAATGCACAATAATATTAAAGGGCCGTAAGATTACATGCATACAATAAATTATAAACTTAATGGTTAAAAAATGACACTATAGTTATGATTGTGTGTATGATTTATTTGTCAACTTCGTATTTATTTCAATTATAGGTTGTTTTTTTTTTTGTACATATATCATTTCATTTATTTTCTGTTTTTATGTAATTTAATTTTATCATGGTTTTCTGTAAATATTGTATTGAGTTGTTTCACATGAAATGTCCGTTTTTATATTTTCTGAAATACATAAAGGATTTTGCAGGTCTCCGTTGTTTTCTTCGGAATGTTTACATATTTAAAGTAAACAGTTACTAATCCTCTACTTTTGTATTATAAACATTAGCTTCCCAACCAATTACCCACTTTTTCGTATACCTCCAAATATGAACATGGAAACACGCGATTTTCGAGTAATATTTTTGTATGAGTTTAAACTCGGCTATTCAGCTTCTGAGGTCGCTAGAAATATTTTCAAGGCGTTTGGGGAAGGGAATGTTAATGAACGATCCATTCGTCGTTGGTTTGCTAAGTTTTCAGCTGGGGATACCGACTTGGAAAACTTGCCCCGAGGAAGACCTCCGTCCGTAATAGACAACGATGTCCTCAAACATACAGTAGAAGGAAACCCCTACCAAACAGTTAAAGGACTCTCGGCACAACTAAATGCAAGTGCATCTACCGTTTCCAGACATTTAAAGTGTATTGGGAAAGTAAAAAAGCTCGATACATCGGTACCTCATGATCTCACTGAGCGGCAGCAAGACACCATGTTTCAAAACATATGAATATAATTTCAAAACATAGGAAATTTAATATCTCATAAGTGTATTTGCCTAAGATGTTAATAACTATAATTATATTTTGAAATTGGTTTTTATTTATTTAACAATTTATTTAAGCTAAGTAATGTTAAGGAAAGCTGTATACGCGTACCAAGTTTTGTTTTTTTTTGTTTTTTTTTTTATAATAACTTTTATTTATTTAGAAATAATACAATCTGCCACAATCTTGGGCAATAAGTATTAGTGATATTAGAGTTCATTCATTCCTTATGTACACAAAATAAAGAAATAAAAATAAATGAATACAAAATAAATAAAATATAAAGAAGAATAAATAACCGTAAATAAAGATAAAAAGAAAATAAAAGAAATAAATAATAATAATCTTGGTCACATTCATACTTATATATACAATATTTACATACTGCCCCTGGGAACTCCGAATTAAACCCCGACGCCCACAAGTGGGTGTTGGGGCCCAAGGCTAGGAGATCCCAGCGCCTCTCAGTCAGTCGCGTCACCGGTCTAATAAGCCAGTGGAGACTGAGAGAGGGCGCTAGAGCCACAGACTCTCAGGCGTGAGTGGAGAAGCTGGCCATTGCCAACACTCAGCATTGCTTAGTTATAAGAGATCTCTAGGCCACTGCCGTTTCAACCTACGAGGAGGGTTATAGGGATGGCTGGAGCTAGATAGGGATTGGGATAAAGGATTAGGGATGTGAGTTAGCCTCTGGTGGAAGTTTAGGAATTTAGATGGGATTAAATCGAGGACAAATGGGATATTCAGATCATTGTGTAAGGTCTTGTTTGTAACATAATAGGGAGCATTGACTATTGTTCTAAGGACTTTGGACTGAAAGGATTGGATACGCCTGATGTTCGAAAATTTAGTTGTCCCCCACAGTTCGAGTCCGTAGGTCCATATCGGTTTTAGAATCGTCTTGTAAATTAATAGTTTATTAGCAACAGAAAGTTTTGATGTTCTGTTTAGTAGTCTATATAGTTGGCCGTATCGTCTGTTGAGTTCTTGTCGTTTAAGTCGAGTGTGTGTGGGTTCCACGTTAGTCTTTTGTCTAGTAAGAATCCCAGATACCGGACTGTGTCAGAGCAGGGAAGGGGTATGGAGTTAAAATTGACTTGTGGACAGGATCTGCGGCGAAGGGTAAAGGTGATGTGCTTACATTTGGATTCATTAATTTTGATACGCCAATTAGCGCACCAAAATTCAATCAAGGATAGATGTCTTTGTAGATAGGAAGATGCAATTTCGGGATCTGATTGGGTTGATAAAATGGCAGTATCGTCGGCAAAGGTTGCTAAGAAGGTATCAGGATCCGTAGGTATGTCAGCTGTAAATAGGAGATAGAGGACAGGACCTAGGACACTGCCTTGAGGTACACCAGCCTCGATCAGGTAACTATTGGAAAATTCTGAACCAGAGCGGACTCTGAAGGAACGGTTTGAAAGGTATGATTGTAGGATTAGATATAAGGATTGGGGTAAATGGGTTTTTAGTTTGAAAAGCAAGCCATCGTGCCAGACCCGGTCGAATGCCTGAGCAACGTCCAGAAAGGCACCAGTGCAATATTGCTTGTTTTCAAGTGCAAAGGATATATAGTCAACCACTCGTAGGCCTTGTTGTACAGTGGAGTGCTGTGAGCGGAATCCGAACTGGTGGAAAGGAATTTCAATTAACTGTAGGATACGCTTGAGAAGGATTTTTTCAAAGATTTTTGAAAGGATCGGAAGGAGACTAATAGGCCTATAGGATGAGGTGTTGTTGGGAGGTTTACCAGGTTTGGGAAAAAGGAGAATGATGGAGTGTTTCCACACCAAAGGAAAGTGGGTTGTACGGAGGATACTATTATAGAGGTAGGTAAGGAATATAATTGCTTTTTGGGGCAGTTGACGAAGGATCTTAGAATTGAGGAGGTCTTAGCCAGGAGCTTTTCGAGGTTTTAGTTTCTTTATAAGGAATTTGACCTCAGAGGGGTTAATAGCTTTAGGGGGTGGAGAGAGAGGAATTGGAGAGGAGAGGAATTCCTTTACGTTAGCTGTATGGGCAGGATTGAGCTCGGGGTGTGGGATAAAAACTTTAGAAAGGTATTTGGCAAATTCTTCCGCTCTAGTCTCATCCGACGAAGCCCAGGATCCATCTTCACGTCGGATGGGATGGGAGAAGAATTGGTATTTAAGAACTTTTTTGGTTACTTTCCAGAGGGAATTGTCGCAGATAGATAGTGAAGAAAGATAGGAATTGTAGGATTGGGATCGGAAGGTATCTAATTTCTTTTTAGCTAATTTGGTGTAATAATTGTAGGATTTACGATCGTCTGGGTGCCTGGTTCTTTGCCAGAGGGTTCTAGAGCGTCGTTTGGTATGGATTAGATCTAGGAGGTTTTGGGGTATAGGATTCTTCTGGTAGTATTTTGGGGAAGGAGAAGGTGAAGATGCATTCCAGGCTGCTTGTTGGATAAGGGTAGTAAAGGAATCAACTGCATCGTCAAGATCTTGTGGAGATTTGAGGGATACTCTGAGGTCTATTCCATCCGTTATTATTTCGCGGAAGAGGTTCCAATTAACTGGGCCTCTTAGGAATGATGGTGGAGGGAGTTTCGGAATAGGAGATAATGAGAGAGTCAGGGTAAGAGGGCTATGATCGGAGGAAAGGTCATCGAGCCGGGAAACGGAATGATTTAAAGGTCCTAGCCCTTTGTGGATAAAATAATCAAGGAGGTCGGGGTTACGGTGAAGATCAGTAGGCCAATAGGTAGGGGAATCGGGGGAGAGGATATTACAGTGAGTGGAATAGAGTGCAGACAGCAATGTTCGCCCGCGAGAATTTGTAGTTCTGGCTCCCCATTGCTGGTGTTTGGCATTTAAGTCCGCACCTATGAGGAAATGATGCCCTAAGGAATTAAGGAATAAATTAAATTGGATTTCGGAAATAGGTATTTTTGGAGGAGAGTATGCTGCAACTACTGTTATAGGAAAATGACGGGTTTGTATAATTACAGCAGTGGTTTGGAGGAAGTTATGGACTGGTAAGGGTAATAAATTATGGGAGAGGGAGCGATGGATGATGACAGCAGTGCCGGCATGAGCTGTTCCATCGGGATGGTCAGTTCGGTATATTTGGTAGTCTGGGATGTTGAATGATCGTTTGTTAGTTAGTCGTGTTTCAGTGATAAGAGCTACGTCAATACGTTTGTCGTGTAGTAATAAAGTTAGTTCATTAATATGATTTCGAACACCATTCGCATTCCAGAGGAGAATGGAAATGGAGTTGGATGGAATCATTTAGGGCTTTTTCAAGGCAGGAATTAAATTTGATACTAGGTTTGTTAGGACTGATATCAGAGGCATAACTATTGATTTTATTTCTGAGATGAATGATGTCATTAAACTGGTGAGGTCTGTGACATTTGATGGAGGAGGGATAGGAGAAATTTGATGCTGGGGAAGTTTTTGAGAATTAAAATTTTGAGGTGGTTGAGATTCAGGTTCGGGATGCTTGAGGGTATGTTGAACCGGCGTGGCCTCACACTGAGTAGACTGGTCACCACCACCAAGTTGTTGGGCGAACGAAACTGTCGGGTCGACGAATTTTGATGGGTTTCTCCTCGGTCTAGTCTCCTCTTGGCGCTGGGGCTTCAGAAATCTTGACTTGAGATTTTTGTAAATCTCGCAGCCTTTGTAATTCGCCGGATGTCCCTTGTGGCACAGAGCGCAAACTGCTGGGATTATCCGAGATTTATTGCACTGCTCAGACTTGTGCTGTTCACCACATTTAACACAGCGCGGTATGTGGTGGCAATACGTTTTCGTGTGGCCGTATGCTTGACAATTGTGGCATTGTATAATGTCTCTTTTTACATAGGGCTTTTCAATCTTTACTCTCGTGTAATAGAGTTTTTCCAATTCATAAATTTTTTCTACTCCTGGAGACGGTTCTAAGTCCACAAAAAATAGAGGTAAAGGAATTTTACTCCTGTCACCTGATTCTTCTATAATATCTTTCATGACATTAGTTATCTGACGCACTTTGAACCCAAGAGACGTCAGTTCTTGCTTTATTTCCTCAGCTGGTGTAGAGGGGTGTAAATTTCTTATTACCACCCTTAATGCCCTCTCCTCTCTTAGCTGATACGTGTGAAAATCAGCTTTTGTTTCAGTAAGATATTTTACTATTTTGCGGTACACATCAGCTGAATCGGGTGATATTTTTGTGTCATTGATACGCGTAAGACATGTGTAGCTTTTGTTATCAATGATTTTATTTAATTGGGTGCATAGTAGTTGAAAATTTCTTATATTTTTAACAAATATGGGAGGAGGGCGGGGATCTCTCGGTGTAGATTCTGATTCCATGACCTCTTTCTCGATATGGAGTACTTGGTAGGGGTTAGGAGTAAAAAAGGGAGATTCCTCAGTCATCCCTTGCGATGAAGTCCCGGGTTGTGGTTCCTGTTCGTTAGAAGCAGCTGATGAGGGGGGCGTAGGGCGTTTGTTATTACGTCTTTGCCTTTGCTTGACCGGGGAAGCAGAAGAGCCAGCTGACCTGGAGCGTTTGATGCTTGCCTTTCCCGCCATGACTTGGTGATAGTATCTCATTGATACATAAAAATAAAAAAATAAATAAAAAATAAAACAAAAAAAAATACGTCCGCGCGACCTTGACCTTGTTGTCCGGAGCGCGACGTGGCCCCTCCAGGGGTCAGTGGAAGACTGGCAAGCTGAGGAAGCTGAGTGGGGATCGCAATATGGCGAAAAAGATAAGGCTTCTCAGCTCTACTTCATACGACAACTAAGTAATCGTAAATATTACTACTTACAGTCAGTAGGATTAGTCCATTGTTGACAACGAATGTTGTTGCACAATCACTAATTGTTTATATGTAATAAAAACAATTATTACACACTAAAAACTGTTCATAAAGAAGAGACGATATAAAGACGTATGTTAATGAACTAGCGCAAGCGCAGAACTCGCCAAGTTTTGGGGAAAAAATATTTCTTTTAAAAAGATGCTTCGTTATATCATAATAATTGAAATGGATAAAACTTGATTCTAAAAGTGAAGATAGCTCTAATTAGGATGTTAAATTCATACAGGACTCACTCGATATCCTCATCCCTCAACAACTTGCTAATTAAATTATAGAATGTTTACATTTTGCAGTACCATATGTCTGTCTGTCTTCTATATTAACTTAACACCATTTAGTTGGCATCTGGTCTCTGTGCGATTCGGTTCTATTCTCTGTCTGTTATTATATATATTAATATTTTCAGTGTTAATTATTTAATAATTTATAATTGTTAATATTTCATAATTGTGATTCAAATGTTGGTGTCACGTTGGGAAAAATGTGTAGAAAAAGAAGGTTAATACTTCGAATAAAATTATCTTCTTTTTATATCGCATTTTTAATGAAAATCCTTTACCTTGAAAACGGACATTTCGTGTGACACAACCCAATATTTCATTTAATAACTTTAATATGTTGTTAATAATATATTAAAAAAACTATCTTATATTTTAACAGAAAAAGAATCAAATAAATTTGTTTAATTATAAGTAATGAGAGATTTTCGCGCTTCCTGTAAAATTTCCTACAATGGATATAGTCATTTTTTTAAATGAACGTCTCAATTGAAGTAAATTTTTCACTTTCCCTAATAGCTCGATAAAGAGTTTATGCTTGGCATGACTCATTGATGTCCTAATGATGGCATAATGTTAATAAATAAGTCGAAATGTTGGTAAAATTAATCTATTTCTTAATAGCCAGTCTATTTCTACCGCTTATAATATTAGGAGTCGACCATTCGACCTCAATGTTATTGTTTAGCTAAGTGAAATAAAAAAAATCGAAGCAAGCCATTTAGTTCATTGTTTCATGGTACATATTCAAATTATTTATATAAACGCTAATTACCTATAATGTTTGATTTGAAAGCATTAGTTGTGGACCAAAATCAAACGGCAGTACTCCACTATGTAAGCTATGATGGAAAGGTTTTCCTTTAACAAGAGAGTGATGGGGTTAGGGTAGAGGGGTGGATGTTTGAGCACAATGTATGCTGATCAGGTTATGTGAACTGCCATTACTTGAGTGCTCATCTTATCCAAACCTTTATCTCCCCGAGTCTTGTCTCCGCTGAGTTGCGGCAAATATTCATTTTGTTGTGGGGGAGATATCGGATCGGCCTTGACAAGAAGCAATAGGACGAGTAGCAACAGGTCTCAAGCTCAGCCAATCAGAAGGCAGATAGGGTTACGTCTCCCCCCCCTTCCTAGATGGATATTCCCGGATTGATGCAGTGCCTTCAACATCACCATTTCTCATCAGCTTTTCTGCTTATCTCCTGCAAGCGATTTCATCTCGTCGTTATCAATGATAGGATCAAGTTCGAAATTTCTCATATTTTACAGTACTACATACGTTACATGATTCAAAAAAGGAATTATAAAGGTATAAATAATAAATAAATATTATGTGAGAATCATTACAATCTTAAAAAAAAAAAAAAAAATATGTTATGTTTAAGTATTATTACTAAACTAAAGTGTGACAAAATCAGCTGATGCGCTCGATGATAACAGTCATATGTTACATCGTCTCTCAGATTTTTGCTTTTTTCAGTAGGAATTCGCTTGAATTCGGTCTGGAGAACATCACTAGACCTCAGGAATACTACGGCAGTGAATATTAGAGACATTTCGGTAAGCAAAGTTATAATTTACTTTGTACAATCACGAAAAAGTGAAAGGAGGGTCACTGATCAGCTGATTGCCGCTAGCTCGGCAAGCTCGGGCTTGCTTTTCTTTTAATTATCTTTCTTTTATCTTTAATTCTTATCTCATTATTTATTTATTATTATTATTATTTTCTTGATCAATGAGATATTTTCATCAAGTCATGTCCTCAAAGTCTGCAAGTAAAAGATCTAGATCTGCAGGTTCAAACTCGTCTCCCACAAAACAGAGACCCCGCCGTGAACAAAATAAAAAAATGATTCCACCAGCGAACACGTCAGCTACCTCATTAGGATCTGAACCACAGCCCAGCACATCATCACAAGGAATAACTGATGAATCCCCGTTTTTTACACCGAATCCATTTCAAATCCTCCAAAATGAAAAAGAAACCATGGAATCTTCTCCTATACCCAGGGAACCACTACCTCCACCAATATTTGTTAAGAATATTAAAAATTTTAAACTTATGTGTGCGCATTTAAACAAAGTAACTGATCCTAATAGTTATTATTGTATAAGTAGAACCAATGATACTAAAATATCTCCGACTACTGCTGAAACCTACAGAAAGATTGTGAAATATCTGACTGAGACCAAAGCTGACTTTCATACTTATCAGCTGCGCCAGGAGAGAGCATTAAGGGTCGTAATCAGAAACCTACATTCCTCAACACCCGTTGAAGCTATCAAAGAAGAACTGTCAGAACTAGGATTCCAAGTGAGGCAAGTCACCAACGTTCTAAAAGATAAAAGTCCACTACCTCTATTCTTCGTGGACTTGGAACCATCAGCAGGAGTCGAAAATATCTATGATCTCAGTAGACTCTACTATACCCGTGTAAAGGTTGAAAAACCTTACACAAAGAAAGACATTGTTCAGTGCCATAACTGTCAGGCATATGGTCATACCAGAAGTTATTGCCATCACATACCACGCTGTGTGAAATGCGGTGAACAGCATAAAACAGAAGAATGTACAAGATCAATATCTACACCCGCTGTATGTGCTCTGTGCCTCAAGGACCACCCGGCTAACTACAAGGGATGTGAAATCTACAAGAAACTCCGAACCAGATACCAAAAACCTCAGGATACGAATGAAACAGCTGCACCAACCAGAAGGAGAAGAGAACCATCTAAACTTGTAAATTCTAACGTGTCATTTGCCCACTTGCTTGGAGGTGGAAACCAGAATCATGAAGTCGAGGCACTGCCGGAACAACGTTTTCCTCAACAATCTCAATCTATTGTACAACAATCTACTTCTCAAAGTTTACCTAATCTTCAAAAAACTCCTCAACATCAAATTCCTCATATCCCTTCACCATCAAACGTCACAGATCTTACCAGTCTAATGACATCGTTCATCTCCGAAATGAAATCTCTTGTTATGCCGCTTATATCACTCCTTACAAATCTAGTATCAAATTTAATCCCTGCCTTGAAAAATCCTTAAATGAATTCACCTAACTCCTTATCCATTCTCCTTTGGAATGCGAATGGTGTTAGAAATCATACTGACGAACTGACAGCGTTGTTGCAAGACAAAACAATCGATGTTGCACTTATAACTGAAACAAGACTAACCACTAAACAGTACTTCAAAATACCGCAGTATATGACATACCGTACTGACCACCCAGACGGCAAAGCCCATGCCGGTTCTGCTATCATTGTCCACCGATCCCTCTCTCATCATTTACTCCCACTTCCCACCTATGATTTCCTACAAGCCACAGCAATAGTAATCAAGACTTTTTCCTTTCCGGTAACCCTCACATCTGCATATTGCCCTCCTAAACATTCCATTTCCAATTCCGAATTTGTATCCATCCTGGATTCCTTAGGAAATTGCTTCATTCTGGGTGCAGACTTAAACGCCAAGCATCAGCAGTGGGGTTCCAGAACCACGAATTCTCGGGGACGAAATTTGCTGTCTGCACTCAACTCCCGAAATTTTAATATCCTGACTCCCCTACCTACTGGCCAACCGATCCTAACCGCAATCCTGACATCCTCGACTTCTTTATCCACAGCGGATTAGGCTCCCTCAACTTGTCTGTAACTCGCCTTGATGAACTATCCTCAGACCATAGTCCACTGATCCTAAAAGTATCTCTCACTCCAATTCCAAAACCCATTCCACCATCATTCATCCGAGGCCCTGTCAACTGGAACCTTTTCCGCCAAATCCTAACCGATAATATTGACCTCAGAGTAACCCTCAAAACCCCAGATGACCTAGATAATTCCGTCTATTCCTTTACCACCGCCATCCAACAAGCTGTCTGGACTGCCTCCTCTCCTAAACACTCCAATATAAATCCTCACCAAAATCATTTTCCACAACATATTATAGACCTCATCCATACCAAACGCCGAGCAAGATCATTATGGCAGCGCACCCGACACCCAACAGATCGCCGCTCCTATAACTTCTATTGTAGACAATTGAAGAGGGAGTTGGCGACCTTCCGTTCCCAGTCCTTTAATTCCTACCTCTCCTCTCTATCAGCTCGTGATAATTCCCTGTGGAATATCACGAAAAAGATCCTAAAATACCATCAAGTTTCCCATCCTCTCCGACGTTGTGATGACTCCTGGGCTGCGTCTGATGAAGATAAAGCCGAGGAATTCGCCACACACCTCTCCAAAGTTTTCACTCCTCACCCGGAATCCTACGCCAATCACACCGCAACAGTGCAAGACTTTCTTATGTCACCAATTCCACTTTCCCTACCTCCTAAAGCTATTAATCCCCCTGAGGTCAAATATCTTCTCCAAAAACTGACCCTCCGTAAATCTCCTGGACACGATCTCCTTACTCCCCAGATCCTCCGACAACTTCCGCAGAAAGCTGTTATATTCCTTACTTATATTTACAACTGCATCCTACGCACCACCTATTTTCCTCTGTTATGGAAACATTCCACTATCATTCTTTTTCTAAAACCAGGCAAACCTTCCAACAACACTTCATCCTACAGGCCTATTAGTCTACTCCCCATCCTCTCAAAAATCTTCGAAAGGCTTCTTCTTAAACGTATCCTACCCATATTAGAATCTCAAAATCTTCCTTCCCATCAGTTTGGATTCCGTCCTCAGCATTCCACAGTTCAACAGGGGCTCCGAGTTGTAGACCATATTTCCTCAGCTCTTGAATGCAAAGAGTATTGTTCTGGTGCGTTTCTGGACATTGCGCAAGCTTTTGACCGGGTATGCCACACTGGATTACTCTTCAAGCTGAAAACCCATTTACCCCAGTCTCTATACCTCATTCTCCGATCCTATCTCTCAAACCGTTCCTTCCGCGTTCGCTGTGGTGTAGAATTTTCTAACCTTTATCCCGTTGAGGCCGGTGTTCCTCAAGGCAGCGTCTTGGGACCCGTCCTCTACATCCTTTACACTGCTGATATTCCTACACATCCTGATACCTTTCTGGCAACTTTTGCAGACGACACCGCCATCCTATCATCCAGTTCCAATCCTGAAACAGCATCCTTAAACCTGCAAAGACACCTTTCTCTTATCGAAGACTGGTGTAATGCTTGGCGCATTAAGGTGAACGAAGCCAAATGCAAACACGTAACCTTCACTCTTCGACGAAACTCCTGTCCGCCAGTTTACTTCAATTCCATTCTAATTCCTCCTTCAGATACAGTCCGGTATCTTGGCTTACTATTAGACAAAAGATTGACTTGGAACCCACATACAAGACTTAAAAGACAAGAACTCAACCGACGATTCGGACAGTTATACCGACTACTCAACAGAAAATCTGAACTTACAGCTGACAACAAATTATTAATCTACAAGACAATACTGAAGCCCATTTGGACCTACGGACTTGAACTGTGGGGGACAGCTAAACGTACTAACATCAAACGCATTCAATCCTTTCAATCCAAAGTCCTCCGTACAATAGTAAATGCTCCTTATTATGTCTCCAACTATACCTTGCACCACGACCTTAATGTTCCATTTATTTCAGACCTAATTCCATCCAAATTTTCCAAATTCCACCAGAACCTATTTCATCATCCTAATCCTCTAGCTCAATCCCTATCCAGCTCCACTCATCCATACAACCCACCTAGAAGGTTGAAACGGCAGTGGCCCCGCGACCTGTTGTAAATACATTGGAGTTCTAGCACTGGCTAGATTCTCCACTCAATGTGATGTACGTATGAGTGTGTGTATGTGTATATAGGTATAAGTGAATTCTTGACTATTGTATTGATTCATTATTGTGTATATATTTTATTGTAATTTTATTCCGTGTAAATATTGTATGAATGTAGTATGTATGATATCTTTCAGCACTACTATTAATGTCCAAATTGGGACAGATTGTAATTTTACTGAATAAAAATTGTTGTTGTTGAAAAAAATGAAATAGTGTAACCCTATTCTCAAATAGTGCCCACAGTAGAGAAGGTTGAGGGTTGAAGTTTTTCCATCTTTTTTATTCTGGGCGCCACGTTATTTTTATTTATTTATTTTTTTTGTAATTAAAGAAACCATTAAAATTAAATAAAAATAATCCTATTAAGTTAAAAAAATAAATGAAATCCATGCTATACCTTTACACATATAAAAACAAACAGAAAATGACCAGTATAATAAAGAAATAATACCATTGATATTTAAAGAAGAAAAACAAATAAAAACCAACTTCAAACACACAAAATATATTTACAACATAAATAAATAAAAAAAACACAATCCATCCTTTAAATCTATATACATTATTTTTGTACTATCCCTTATTCCCCTGGGCAGTAGGATTATTAACAAAAGACAACAGAGGGAGGCGGGCTATTGGCCAGTTACTCTGAGTCCTCGGGTGAAGCTTTCGGACAAATCCCCCAGCTTCCACACGAATTCAACGGGACGAATAGTTGAGGAGAAGAAAATCCAATGACGCTGCCTGTCACTCCTTGCGCCTCTCTCTCTCATGCGCATCCCCACCACTAATCATCTACGTGCACTAGGTACGGACAGAATACCTTATATTTAAATTAATAATATTGCAACGGTAACAATAGACAGACTTATTTTATACTGATTTATCCCTATAAATCAATGTAGCGCTTGATAATTACATCGACTGTCTGCTTTACAACATTCATTCATATCTATTAAAGCTTTTGGCGACTTAGTGCCTTATTCGTATGTAACAATCCAAGCTGCAATCACAAAATAAAATTCACCTATTGTCAATATGTATGTTATTTTTTATTTTTGGGTTTTTGCAACCCTTTCCCCGCAATCCTCCGCATATATACGGAGAGCCGACACTAGACATAAAAAAATACCAAAAAGGTCACGATTGTCAACGGTGAGGGAGAGAATCAAAATGTGCAGTTGAATGATCATGGATTAGATTACTGTTTTTTTCCGGGAAATCAACTTCTAGGTTATTATGCCCTTAATGAGTTTCTAGATACGGCATTTGGTTTTAATTATAAAATAATAAAATTAATTGTTAAGGAGATTTTAAGTTTTTATACATTTTGGTATATTTAACGTGTTGCGATTCGGTTATATATTGTAAAATTAAATAAATAATAATTAAATAAATAAATTAATATATATATATATATATATATATATATATATATATATATATATATATATATGTATCTACACACACACACACATATAGACATACATACACACACGCACACAAATAAATATTTAATTTTAGTCATTATATTTTGAGAAATAAATGTGTTTCTCTAAGCAAGTCAATCAGGTTATCCACAACATTATTTGAGTCTTTTAAAGTTGAAGCCACACTTCGTTGAAGATTGTGGTTTGCGATTGCCTTTTGTGCACTCCTCTACTGTATGCTTCACTGTTAATGGGGTTCCACAGGTTCGACATGTTGGTTGGTCCTCCCTTGTGATTAAATATCTGTGCGTTAAATTGCTATGGCCAATCCTTAGTCTTGTAATGACCACTTCTTCTCTTCTTTTACCTCTCACGGAGCTTGTCCACCGCTGCGTTGTTGTTTTAATATTGCGAAGTTTATTGCTAAGCGGGATCTACGCCCACATCGATTCCCAGCCCCTTAACTCTGGCTTTGAAGAAGCTTCTCACGTCACCTGGCTCGTACACTTGTAGAGGCGGGATACTCATTTGGGCTGCTTCTTTAGCAGCTTTATCAGCTTTTTCATTCCCGGGTTTCCCAGAATAACCTGGAGTCCAGAGGAAGTACACGGTTTTGTTGAGTTCCCCCAGCACCTCTAAATAGTGGTGAATTTTCTGAAGAGTCAGACCGGTTTTATTATTACCAATATTTAAAAGAGCCGATAGAGAGTCTGTACATATGAGTATTTTTGAATGCTGACTGTCCATGGAGAGATTAAGTGCCGTGGCTATAGCTTGAATTTCCGCTGTAAATATTGACGAGTAGTTTGTATTGAAGACTATGGATAACAGCAATCAAAATTTAATTTTTCTTCTCTAACCATTGAGAATCGAACCATGGGTTATATGAACAATTTTTTTTTCGACTTAAAGTCTAGTATCGCTCTGGAAATACAACACACATTTTTTTGTTTGTATTTTTTTTAAATTGTCTCCGCATCCTTAAATGACCTATGAAAATAGTTTTTATTTGCACTATTTCAAAGCTAATTAAATAAAAAAGTTTTTATTAAGTCCGAAAAATTTAAAATCTAACGATAGAAGAGCTCCTCGAAATGTCCGAATATTCTAAAAAATATTAAAGTTTAATTTTCCGAATGACGTTTTGCGACACTTACTTTCTTATTTTCTAATGAAAACCATGGAAAACAGCAAACAACTCGAAATTTGATTTTCTTCCCTAAGCGTTGAAAACGGACTATGGGTCATATGGATTTTTTTGTTACACATGATGCATTATCTCTTTTCACAACATGACGAGACATGAGACACCCTGTATATGGATATATATGTTTAGTTATTCAGGATCAAATTACACATTCAAACCTGTACCTCTACATGTCATGAAGGGCCCCACGGCCAAATAACAGAATAAAAAATATACTGCCTCAGCCGGGAATAGAACCCGGGACCCAGAGATTTGTCGATAGGACATCTATCCACTAGGGCACTCTCCTTCTAGACTACAATACATATTAAGCTTCAAGTGGAGGTAGTTATTTAGAAGAGATATAATATCCTTAATCACTGTTTCAAAACCGCAAATGGCTGACTGACATAATGGATCGTTTTCTCCCTCTTCGTAAGTCAAATTTATTACTTACATATTTAAACCCAGTTTTCTCCACAGAGCCATTAATAATACAATTAAATTGAGTGTTTAAAATACATTTTCATACATCAAATATATATTCTATGTTTCTATTTTATTGGAAGGAATTAGTCCGGGTGGCGGTCATAATGAACAATAAATAGTTCAACTATTTTATATGAAATAACATGATACATAGATTATTTAATTTAATTATTTATTATATTGGGTTGTGACAATTTGTTTTGTATTTAATTATTGTTTTTTCTATTGCTGATTCGCCGAATGCTTCAAAAAGTTATAAATACATGTTTCAACTTATGCTCGAATAAAGAACATCAAATAAAGAATTAAATTTTTTAAAAGAAATATTAACCTCTTCGATATAATTGTGGTTAACAAGTTTATACAGGCTTACAGGGAAAAAAAAATCTTGTAGCTTCTACAACCCATAAAGCTTCTTAGGTTTATTACATCTAAAGATCCGCAATATTTGTGGCCAACGGCTTGAAATAAGCTGAACATCATGCTAAACCATCAGCTTTTCTCCCCTTTTTTTATTATAATTTATTTTTATCTTATTGATTTCAAGGAAAAAAATAAAACAAAGGTATGAGTAGAACACATAATAGTCCAGTGAAGAAACTACCCATTATTAGTACTCCAATGTATAATTTATGATACGAGGGCCCTTGAACATCTTCTTTTAAGTCGCCTCGGTGGATTGTCAGGAATAGATATGGAGGAGTGGTCACGGATAAGTGGTTTTCTGTGGGCAGGGAGTTCGAAATGAAAAGAGTTATATCTATTTTGGGCTTTCTTCAACTAATGGAATAGTCAAGTATTTATGGATGATTTTATTTGTAAAAAAGGTAGGAGCTTTCAGGATTTTACAAAAGATTTTGGATTTCATTGTTTGGATGCTTCTAATTTTGGATATCTGTTTTATAGAGCCTAGACGTGCCCCAGGTAGTCCCGTGAACTGTCCACTCATCTTTCTCCATGTTCTGTTTCAGGCTTGTACGTTTTATAATTAAAAATCAAGCCAGTGGCTGATATTACTTGTGTTTTTTGTTTTTTTGCTATGCAGAGCTGTCGAGCAATTAAAGACGATCTGACGATTAGATTGGAGGGTTTTCCACGTGTCCGACGTGGTTGAGTAGATAACAAGCACTGGCTAGACTATAGATCTATCAGGAACCGAACGGAAACCTAGAACTGCCACATCCCTAAATACCCCACAACCTGTGTAAATTTAACTTGCTACCATCTCTTTTTATTTCAAACTCGAGTATGTTGAATTTCAGGCAGCCCTTTGTTTACAATTGAGACGTTGATTTATATTGGGTTGTGTCACATGAAATGTCCGTTTTCAAGGTAAGGATTTTTATTAAAAATAAAATATAAAAACAAGATAATTTTATTCGAAGTATGTACCTTCTTTTTCTACACATTTTCCCAACGTGACGCCAACTTTATTATCCCCGAACTGAAAAACTCTGAGATTTTAAGTGAAGCAAAATCTGAAAACGCACTTTTCACTTGATCATCATTTTTAAAACGTTTTCCTTTGACGAAGTTGTCTAAATTCCTGAACAGGTGGTAATCTGTTGGAGACAAGTCGGGAGAATATGGTGGGTGCGGAAGAACTTCGTAGCCCAGTTCTTTAAATTTTTGCACGGTATGTTTTTGAAACATGGGGTCTTGCTGCCGCTCAGCGAGATCATGAGGTACCCATGTATCAAGCTTTTTTACTTTCCCAATACACTTTAAATGTCTGGAAACGGTAGATGCCGTTGCATTTAGTTGTGCTCAGAGTCCTTTAACTGTTTGGTAGGGGTTTCCTTTTACTGTATGTTTGAGGACATCGTTGTCTATTACGGACGGAGGTCAAGTTTTCCAAGTCTATTTCTAGCGGCCTCAGCTGCTGAATCGTAACTCGTACAAACTCGTACAAAAATATTACTCGAAAATCGCGTGTTTCCATGTTCTTATTTGGAGGTATACTAAAAAGTGGGTAATTGATTGGGAAGCTAATGTTTATAATACAAAGGTAGAGGATTAGTAACTATTTACTTTAAATATGTAAACATTCGGAAGAAAACAACAGAGACCTGGAAAATCCTTTATGTATTTCAGAAACTATAAAAACGGGCATTTCATGTGAAACAACCCAATAAAAGGTACTAATGGGCATAGTTTACGGAATAGTTTAAACTAATTTTATTCTTTCTAATTTTTAAGCATTTAATGGCCTCCGTTATGGGTGCCGAACATCATTTACTATACTACCTCGTTGGTTATATAATTTGTGAGAACCATATAGAGTTGATACGAATGGTTTTTAAAACAAAAGGTGAATGATCCCTTTAAATTGTAAACAATGGCTGCGGGATATAGTTTATACAATAGTATAGAGGATGAAAACATGACTTTATTCAATGTATTTCGCATAGTTTCAACGATTTTGAATGAACTCGCTATATCTGTGTACAATTTAATAGTCTTTAAATCATGTTGGTTCCAATCTTATTAAAATTGTCTAACAGGGCTAAATGCCGATTTTTTTTTCTTATAAAGTACCTCTAATTTTGTAAATTCCAAAAAAATTGACCATGTACTCTTATTGATAAAAACGGCTAAATATAAAAGAGCAAAAATATATATTTTTTAGTTTTTTTCCGAACAGTTGGAAAGCTGAGGAATCCAAAAAAAAAAAAATGTTATATTATACCCATAGTTGTGTAAGATATTGTAAAACGACGAAAACGGTATATACTTAGGTGATTATTGTATGTAACAGTTTTACATTGTTTTATTATTATATCTAAAACATATGTTTCCAACAAAAGTAAATATAATTCTTTAAAACTTTTACTACGCTAAATCTATTAAATAATTCTTAATTGTATTTCCCAACCGAGGTAAGTAAATGTCGAGTGTTACCCGCACCAATGTTTTTATCAAATACAATTAAGTGAAAGTAATAATGAATGTAATTCCGTGATTGTTACCAGTCTCAATGTTCATTATTTAAAATAAGTAAGTGACAAATTTATTTAAATATCATGTATGCAGTGTTTGATGAATTGAACAAAGGGCTTAAATAACCACGCCGAGAGATTTTTACATAGCCTTTCCTCACTTCAAGTCCCCTCTTACCTCAATTCTCCCTCAATATGAAGTACACTGCGCTTTAACTAAGGACTTCTGTGTACCTCAATGCAAGCCAACTTTAATGCATACTCCTCGAGTACTACTTAACCTCGCAACATTTTTCAAACTCCAACCTAAACAAATACAGAGAATAATTAGGTCAACTGTAAATGAATACAACACATGAATAGTTGACAGTATGTATATTAAGAAGACGGGAGGGGAGGAATTGAGGTCTTTGAGAAAATAATCGTTGGAAACATACAAAATAAAATAAATCTGGTACGGGCAACACACGACTTTCACTTACCTCCATTTTTAAAATCAATGAAAGAATTTTCAAATACTGTCAGAGATAAAAATACGTGAAACTATTAAAGAATTAATTAAATTGAATTTCTATAGAAAGATGTGTTTTATTAAAAAATCTATTATATTATTATCTAAAATAATCAGTTAGTTTTATCATCTTTTATCACTCTCTATTAACTTTTAAAATATTGTGTATGAGATAATATTTTTTCTAAAATCTTTTGCTTTCAAACGCTATATCATACATGTATATTACGGTTCTTATGTTAAATAACGAAAAATTTCATTTAAAAATATTTTTCTGTTTTCTCCTTTGTTGGGTATCGAATTCATTCAGTTTATATATTTAACTGTTTTTCATCAGTGGTAACAAGATAATATAGTTATTTTTATAGAAACAACAAAATTAAAGGTACTTTACAAAAAGAAAATTTAAGATATCGGCATTTAAGCCCTGTTAGACCATTTAATCAGAATTAAACATGATATTAAAGCCCATTAAATTTTACATCGATATAGCGAGTTTAATCAAAATCGTCGGAACTGTTTTCGAGAAAATCGAAAAAAGGTGCAAAATGCATGGTATAAAGTGGCTCTTCTGGTTAGCTCATTTTGATGAAAAAGGTTTTGTAACGTCTCGGGCGTAGATTTGTCATAAATATGAAATTTCAGTTTCATCGGACTTACCGTTTCCGTCCGGGAGTTACCACACACACACACACACACACACACACACACACACACACACACACACACACACACACAGACACATAGAACTTTTCACATAGAACTGGACATGGCTGCTTCAGAGCCTACCAATTACGGTTTAAGTTGGACAATACAGCAGAATGTCCAAGATGCCCAACAATAGATGAGACAGTAGAACACGTATTCTTCTGCTGTCCTCGCTTTCAAGTAGAGAGGGAAGCATTTCAAGAAATATGCAGATCAGAAGCTACACCTGACAACATCGTCAACCTCATGCTACTTTCTCAGGAGAACTGGATGGCGGGCCAACGTCTGGCTGCGGACGTCATCAAGAAATTGAGAATGGAAGAGAAGGAGAGGCGTGCCTAGAAATATAGGGTAAGGCGCCTAACAACGGGGCGGCACACAGCCACTCTCCTCCACGAAGTAATGCCTAACGGTGGTCCCGTGGAGGGTGAGAAACAGGTGTAGGGAGGTTGGTTTTAGTGGGTAGAAATCCCACACACGGATAGGTACGGGCCTATCCGCGTCTTTTGAAGATTTCCACCTACCCTCGTAAAAAAAAAAACAAAAAAAAAAACATAGAACTTTTTGCGGGACTTGGTTATTTAGACTCAGGGGACCTATATATATACTACTATGTTTCGTGGCATATAGGGTAATTAAGTAATTTACTTAAAATATACATTTATTTATTAAATATCACTTATTATTATTACACATAAAAGTTAGTACAGTGAGACATTGTTATCATCGAGAATACTGAGGTTCTATTTACCACATCATATTACATATAAGTACCTTTGAACATGACTGCAAATTTCTTTCCTGGTTGACCCCCGACATGGCTGGACTTCCTTCCTCTTGCTCTCCGCTCCGAGCTCAGACTCCCCAGGTACTCCGCTATCCCTGCTGTACGAGTGGAGGGGTCTATTTTTTGTATATCCCTTCTAAGAAGCCTTCCTGCTTGTCGCCCGGAAACTACTCTATTTTGTACAAATCAAAAATATTCCTTCACCTCCCAATATTCTCGATACATAGCAATACTATATATAGTAAGTGAAAGTAATATAAAATTGGGGATTCTTAAAAAAAGTATGATTGTAGACGTTATTTACCTAACTGTTTTTTTAATATTGTTATTGAAATTTTCTATTGTACATTGTGAAAGAACAAGTAAATATGCTGGAAATTGATAAAATACATGTTATAATTTACATTTATTTCATATTTAGGTTAATTTAGTTTCAATTTTCTATTATTAAGGGTATGGTTTCTATTATTAGGCGTAATATAAATTTATATGAATATTTACTGTATTTTTTAAAAAATAATCCCTGTTCTTTACTTGTACTTTCATTTAAAACATTTCCTAGCGCCTGTGGTACTTAGGAACGAACTTATTAAAGGTTCAAATAAACCTCTGAGATCTGATAACAGTTTATTTAATATCTTTTATTATCAGAATTAAAATTAAATTAACTTCCTTGACCAGCTTTGAAATTAGGCGAGTCAATAAATAATTAGGAGGCTGTGTGAGGGTTACGCCATCATCCTTGTTTGTGTCAGGTGTCTAGAACATTTAGCCATTGTAAAATCTCCTTTATAACAGGTTCTCTTCCATTCCAATTTATAATTTCATTATCCTCAGATTTTCACCTCAAATGTGAATTATACAGAATAACATAGTAAATTATCTGCGGTGAACTCGCAGACAATAAATAGCTTATGTAATGACAGTGTACTAATGTTAATTTGAATTTTATTTTATTACGTATCAATTAAGAATGAATGAATGTATGAAAATAGATTTTATTCTGGTACGAGAAGTCCAATAAAAATTACAAAAATGTAAATTACAAAATTTGTATTTGTCTGGTCTTTTAAGACATAAGTATAACTATAAATGAGACGGATTTAGAAACAATGCATTCCTAGTTATCATGTATAGATTAAAATTATTACTTATGTTGGAAAGATGGACAATTGAGGAGATGGATAAATAACTGATGTTTAAATGTAGTTAAGGATAATGGCTTTACTAATGGATATAGGCAAGGAATTCCAAAATAGCACGGATGACAAAGGATTTTTGAAGGAGGCGGATCTGTGGGAAGGTATAAACAACTTTACGGGTCGGGATCTCGTGTTTACTGAATGGACAGAGCAACAAGTGGTAAGCATATAAAGAATATAAGGAGTTTTTTTTTTTTTTTTGAAAAATCATAAAAGACAGACACCAAGGAGGTATTGCCGACGGAAAGACAGATAGAGCCAGTTCAACTCGGTATACCTACTAGAAACATGGGAGCGTCTCGGAATTCCATTTGTGAATCTAATGAAACAATTCATTAGTCTTTTAAGTCTCATATCAAACTTCTCAGACAGCCCGCCATACACGTGGGGCAACCGTAGTCAAACTAGAGGGAAATGAGAGGAGAAACCAGTAGCATACGGGTTTTAGGAGGGATGGAATCACGAAATCTTAGGAATTGTTTTAGGACAATTCGAGATAAATTTTGATCCATTATGACTTTAAGGTTTTTTACTCAGGTGTGAAAGTGAACATTTTGTTAAGATAAAGTCAATCATCATGATATATTTAATATGTAGTTCCCCAACTGAATAAGGAAGCTATGTTTTCAGTTTCGTTAACCTAATTACTAAATATATAGTAACTAGGGACCCATTCCTCCTTCCCACGGGTGGAATTGGAATGTAGTGTCTCTTGTGTTTATGCCTTCTTTGTCCAATTTAGAATTTGGGATCATCATTCATTAGAGAAGAAGAGACGTTTGTATGTTTTAAGGCTTATGAGAACATTCTATTTGTATGTTTAAAGGCTTATGAGAACATTCTATTTGTATGTTTAAAGGCTTATGAGAACATTCTATTTGTATGTTTAAAGGCTTATGAGAACATTCTATTAATGTCTAAGACTTTTTAACGAATGCCCTCAAGGATAGTAAAATCCTTATTAAAATTCGTCTCATGGTTTGGAAGTAGTTTGCGGCGGTTACCAAGAATCGTGACATCATTTTATATAAATACTAGTGGCCAGCAATTTAAATGTGGTGTCATTTATGTTTCAAAGAAACATTGTTTGACCGATTTAGAGTGTATAGTTTTGGGATCAGAAGTTCTCCATAACTAAAATTGCACTTAACCTATTAAGTTTATTTTATAACGTCTACGCATTATTATATTTAATCATCGGCAGAAACAAGAAACATGAGTTAGTCAATAATTCAAAATAGCTCCAATTTATTTGTCGATACTGTAAGGTGGCAACACTGGTTATAGCTATAACCTCCCTCATTACATAAAAATTAATATATGTTTATGAGGTTACGGGCTTATAATAACTGTATATTACCTTGAGTGACTTTTTTTATGGCATATTTACATTTCTAAATTCTTGCGTTTTCGGAATGTATAACTAATACTCATATTTCAGGAACAAATTTTACATGCCTCGAATACAAACAAATTTAATTTTCCTATAAGAAAAAACCAACTTATTTCCGATGTATTTTACTTATAAATCTTCAGAAAAGAATGTTCTTAATGGCAGTGAAATCGTATCAAAATCCGTGTGAAATCAAAAATTATAGAGGCTGGGTATGCCCCAGAAGGGTCTTCAAACACCAGGTTCACTCTACAGTTAAACTTCTTCTTCTTTAACTTCCTTATGCCTTTTAGCGTGGAGTTAAGTTAGTCCATTTAAGGCTCTTTCTTTCTTCGTCTCTTGAAAGAGTCTTCATCTCCTGCAATGTATTTCCTCTTTCTTGGCTCAACTTGAACATATAGCCATTATAGTTAAGCCTAGGCCTTTTAACCTGCACCAAGAGCATTTAACCTAAGATGGTCCTTTGGATATATAAAACAGCAATAAGGCCTATGGTTTTATATGCAGCTGCTGAGTGGTGGCATTAGGCAAGTACATGCAAATCCATGCTCCAGCTTGGAAAGTTGCAAAGATTAGCATGCCTTATGACAACCGGAGCTATGAGTACTACTCCAACTGCTGCTATTGAAGTTCTACTGAACCTAACACCATTGCACATAGCAGTAGAAACTCAAGCATTTAGCACAGCCTATAGGCTTTCTAAGTTAGGAACAAGATCTAACTTTCTGGTACACCAGAGTCATGGTAACTTGTTCAGATGGATTTATGAAGATTCAGTTCTGCATTCTGCATGCCATGCATTCTGATCTTCAGGCAAATAAATATACGGCCACACTTTATTGTGTGTGCATTAATAGGACTGACTCACACAGGCCATGCAATGGAGTCAATTGCTATACAGACGAATCCCTGACAGAGGTTGGCTCAGGGGGTGGAATATGGAGATTGGACAAATCCAGGGAAGGGATATCCTGTTCTCTAGGTAAACATGCATAAACATCTGTGCTCAAACTCTAATTTCAGAAGGGATGAGAGACAGACTTATAACTATCCATACCGATAGTCAAGCTGCAATCGGAGCTCTAGGTAGTTACATGACTCGGTCCAAATTAGTAGAGGAATGCAAAAGAAATTTCAATACGCTTTCCCTGCTGAATAAAGTCCGAGTTTATTGGTGCCTGGTCACTCAGGCATCTTAGGCAATAAGAGAGCTGATAGCCTTGCAAGGAGGGGCTCTGCTCAGTTACCCTGTACACCTGAACCTGTATGTTTGAATAAGCCTCAGCTACGCTAAAAGTTGATCAATGCGGCTGCTGGCAGGAAGGACCCTGCAAAGAGAGAAGTTGTACACTACTCTCAATGGAGAGGATAACTCTGAGGTTCGTGACAGGACTGTATACAGGAAACTGTCAGCTTAACAGGCATCTCCATAATATGGGGTTGGTGGCCTCACCTACTATAAGATCCTGCAAGAAGGAAGGTGAAACTGCATATCATGTGGTATGCAGTTGTCCAGAGATTGCTAGGATACGATTTTACCATTTTGGCAGCGTATTATAGATCCCAAGTTGTGTGAACTGATTAACCCCTATAGCTTGGTCAGATTCACCAAAGCACTAGGCCTGTACTAACGGAAACGGACGGCGCACAAGCCTAATAAGGCTGCATTGCATAAGATAAGCCGGAAAAAAAAAGCCTAGGTCTTCCTCTAGGTCTTGTGCCTACTAGTCTTGTCTCCACAAATTTGCGTGGATCCAAATCAGAGCCACTCTACAAACATGCCCGTATCGTCCTGTAACTGTATTTTTTCGAGTTTTTTTTTCATTGCGGGAATGTTTTGTTCTTCCCTTATAGTATCATTCCAAATCTTACCCCTGCGGATTTTGGAAGCCCTTCTGAGCAAGTATTTCTTAATGCTGCTGTCATAAGCCTCCCGTTATTGTCTAGGAGTACTCCCCCCCCCCCCCCCATATAGCAGAAGAGGCATACATAAGACCATGTGCTTGACACTTTTATTGACCATTCTCTTTCCTGCCATTGTGTTACTAATGGAATAGTATATACTATTAGCTTTTCCTATTCTGTGGGATATTTCTGGTTGTACTTTTCTATTCCTGTTGATCACAGTTCCAAGGTAATAGAACTCATATATGACTTCAACTTCCTCGTCCCTACACGTTATGTGGACTTCTTCCGGCTCTAGTCCTGCTTGACGGAGTTTGCCTTTTGTGGCATTAATTTTCATGCACTCCCCTCCTCATTCTGTTTCCCACTCTAGGGCTTGCTGGAGATTACACAGTATAACGGAATAAATAATTCTGTCTTAACCGCGGTTCGAACCCGGGACCTTGAGAACAGAAGATTAGTGCTTTACCCACAAGACCACGTCGTCCCCTCAAAAAAACAATACGTTGGCAGGAACGTATTCAAATGGTGACTATTGTGATGAAGTATTTATTTATTATATTTTTAAAAAAAACTAAATTCTACATTATTTTCTCGGCGCTCCAACATATAGCCATTAGTTTAAAAGTAAGCCTATCATTCTTGACCAAATTTACAAGAACGAAGCTAGGCGATGGCCTAGTATTTTATAGCGCTCGGCCGAAGTGAGAGGGCCCCAGTTCTCACCAAATTTGACCGAGGGGGGTTCACCAAAGGCAGGAACCATTAATTAGTACCTTGGCTTTTCACAGCTATTCATCCTCTTCCAAGAGACCATTCCCAAAGTTTTCCCTCGGTAATAATTCATAGAACAAACCCTTTGTATTGCTCTCAGGTTATTAAAATAGTGGCTTAGTTATATTTTTTTCATGAAATTCAATACAATCGAAAAACACAATGATTTTCGGTACGTATTATACAAATTTCCAGTATATTTCCAACAATTAATTATTATCATCATTACTTTGTTATTGAACCATTGTACTTTTGCCTTAACAATTCATAAAAATGTTAGTTACTTTTTGAAAAATTCAGTTATGTTAATTTTCTTTTCACACTCTAGTTGGTTTTTCAAGGATATTAACAATACAATAAAAAAATATGATGTACGCAATACACGACTTTAAAATATCTCACTGGTAAAAATGAATGTTGTTTCTACGGAAACATTTATTTTACGTTTAGCTTCTACCTCGGTATGCAAAGCCCTTTGTTTTCACCCTCTTCTAGTTTTAATATGCATTGTCGAGCCCTTCTGTTTTCTATTCTGTCAACTATTCTCCCATCCCCTAAAATATAAATCTGCAGTGCCTTTATTAAGTTGAGCTATTAAGCCTTTTTATTCTTAATTCAATTTTTATTCTATTTATTACTGTTCTAGTACGCTCATATATATATATATATATATATATATATATATATATATATATATATATATATAATATATATATATATATATATATTATATATATATTGAGTTAGCAATATCATATACAGTCGTGGTCATGGAAATTGTATCACCTATGGGGTTTAATTTTTTATGGCAATGAATTGGATCCAATCGAATATTTTTTGTTGTCTTTTACTTATTTATGCCATGCGCTTAATGAAAAAAAAAAAATGTTTCTTCGTTCTTGGTTGGTATTTATAAATGCTACTAAAATAAAAAAATTTAATTATGTCAAATTTTGCTATCCTAAACAATTAACATTGTGAGATTAAATGAAATCGGATTTCATGGAAAATAGTGGGGGCTCAAATGAACAGTCATCATAGTTTTGAGAATTAATATTATAATTATAATTGTGATTTTACGAGAGAACATAAACTTCTATATTTTGTTCATTGGTTTTTATCTGTTTTTCTTTAATTTTCAATATATAATATTTTTTTTGTGTGTTATCAGCATTTATTTAAATCTTGCTGTTACAAAATGCCATATATTTGTATTTTTACATATGTATAAGTACCTGTATTGTAGGTGTTGGTATAACATTTTTTTTTTTTTTTTTTTTTTTTTTAGGATGAACTACCCTCAAATCGTGAAGGTAGTATTATAATAGTTTTATTGCCGGAATTAAATTTATAAATATGCGTTTGTAATATTCTCAAGGGACTGTCAGTTCCACAATATTTTTTTTTTTCATTTCTCTGATCCCTTTAATATTAATAACCTCGACACTATTATTAAAGTAAACCATTAGTACACATTACAAAGTACACATTATAACTATAATATATATATATATATATATATATATATATATATAATATATATATTTATATATTAATAATATTACGTGTATAACACAGTTATTTTTGAAGACGGAAAAAATGTAACACATAATACCATTATTGGAAAATTATGAACCTATTTGTAATGAATTTTTGGGTATTGTGCATTTAGAAGAAATCCAATTGTTCGAAAATAATTCACCTTAGTGTAAAGTAAGTAATGAGGTCAAAGCACAACAAAATAAAAATGAGGAAGTTGTTTTGTAACTTGTTTTTTTTTTCTTTGTAATTCCTTAATCTCTTCCCCTGTTTGAGGCCTTTTTCAGTTTTCTTCGAATTTAAATTAGCTTATGCTCCCCTGTTTCGTTTCTCAATTCTTCTCTCCTCCTTCTTAAAAATTTCCACTTTAAATATATGTATTCCTCAATAAATAAAAGAAATAGATATTTCTAAAAATCCGTTTAGTGCCAAGAGTGTGTTTATTACTTTTGAGTACATTCGTATAGATAACTCTCATCAATTACAACAAAAATCCCCATGCCTTGCTGTCCAGATCGAGTGCACATCAGGTTATATTTGGCCTTAACTTAGTCAAAAACTGCCTCCTTAGGTACTTTTTGTAAGTTTTCCTCGTTTCAATTAGATGAAAGGAAAAGTGATGGACAAAGATTGTGTTATTTATTTATTTTAATCTTGTATTTAAAAGAAGGCAGACTAAAAAAAAAGTATCGTTTGCGTAACATGTACGCTCAATCAAATCAATGTGCCATCAGCGGCCATATTTTGTTATAAACAACATTGGTAAGAAGAGAAGCCGAAGTACAGCAGAAGCGTGCACGCTACACGCCATTTCCTTTTCCTTACTTCTGATCACGCTGCGATAAGAATGAAGTAGAGGAAGAAAAGGTCGCCCTAGGCTGGACAAAAAGGCGGGGAGAATGAAGAGATGAAATGAGAGAAACACTATAACAACATGTAAATATGAAGCCCACCTAAATTGTAACCTATAATCTTTCCCATCTGTTCAAATACACCAATTTTTATCCCATCAGTTTGTCTTTCACTCATTCAATACAGTCCACTTGTTCTAGCTGCCACTTGGTCTAGTCCTAATCATTTTTCATAATGATGGTTAGATCACACAATTAAAAAAGTATTAAATCACTAACTTAATAAAAAAAAAATTGGAAATATCTAAAGACGTAATGGGATTATTTGTTTTACTCTAACTAATAAAGGACATTCCATGCCTAAAAATTAAAAAAAAAAAAAAAATCAATTTATCTTAATTAGATCAACAGTTAAATAATTTCGAACGCTGAATCGTGATTTATTCTGTTGTGCTCAGCGATACGACTACTTCCTTTATACTAGAAGGGTATAAGGTCTGTAATTCTAAGTTGTGTAGCCCTCTCGATTCTCCAGTGGCCATATCCATCTTAAGACCAAATATTTTACGTAAAGCCTTATTTTCGAAAACCTCTAGGCGTTGTTAACCATTCAAAGTTAGCGACCACTTTTTAAATTCGTTCAGAACGGTCGGGAGAGTAATAGTTCTCTTGATTCAAACCTTAAGTTTCTTGACAGAAGTCTCGAACTTATGGGTTGTGAAATAAGTGCGTAGGGTTTCTCAATATTTCAATTTAATCCTCTCTGTGTTTATAAAATTATGTTTACTTGGTCAATAATTTTTACATGTTTCAAAAAAGCGTAATAGGTAGCAATGATTTTAACAGTCGACCATACATCTCTAATAAAAAGCATTAGTGCTTTTATGCATCAATTTCAACCGAGATTACTTACCTTTAAGTGGTATTTTGCATGCTCAAAATGGAAGAGAAAAAAAATCATTTTCGTCGTTAAATGATTTTTTCTTTCCGAAAAGAAAATCCACTGCACAGAGGGTTAACCAAATTTGAAAATTATGCCTTAGGAGAAATCACCTCTCATAAGTGGTCAGCTCGGTTCAGAACCGTAAATTTTAACTTGGAAGGTGCAAAGCGCTCGGGTCGTCCTTCAACTTTTAATGAAGACTAAATTCAAGTGTAAGTCAAAAACATCCTTCAAAAACAGCAAATGTGATATGCTTGCTTAGTAATAGAAGAGAAGTATAAAATAAATTTCATCTCCTTGCTATATGCCCTATTTTGTGTGAAATTAGAATAAGGTGCTTCGGAAAGAACTGTCTAAAAGTTGAAGAAGTAATAAACTGTCTTAACGGCCAAAACTGGGTGTGTATAATTAATGTAAACTAGTATGGCCTTATAGATACATTCTCATAAAATAATTTAATTATACTTGTCATATATATAATAATAATTGTTTATTTTTATTGATTTGTTGTTTTGAGGCTTTCGAAGAAATAGTAGATTCAGTGAGTGAGATTTGTTTTAACTTATATTCTTACTGTTGTATAATTTGTAAAATTTAACAGGTCGGCTTCGGACTAGATGCTCTAAAAGACCATAGCTCTATTAATGTTTTTTTTTATTAATTGCAAGATTGTTATATTTTTGTTGTAATATGCTGAAAAAAAAATCTGGTGTGGGAAACACACGACTTTCACATACCTTGACTGTTAAAATAAATTTTAAAACTTTAAAATATACTTCTATTAGGAAAAATATTTTGATCTGATTTTAATAAAACGTATATTCATTTTCGTTGGAAACATATGATTTAGGTTAAATAATAAAACTATATTAAATTGTTAATCAGTAATAAGTTTATGAGCTATTCATCACTTTATATTACCTTAAAAGTTTTGCTTTTTTATCCTTTAGTTGGTCATCGAATTCGTCTAACTTGTATATTTAGCCATTCTTCAGCAATGTCATTAAAATTATATGGATAATCTTTTGGAATGTACACATTTAAAAGAACTTTAGAGAAAGAACATTTAAAATATCGGCATTTAAGCCCTGTCAGACTATTTAAATCGGAATGAAAACTACATAATATTAAAGTCCATTAAATTTTACATCAATATAGGGAGTTTAATCAAAATCGTTTTTGAGAAAATTGTAAACAGGTGCGAAATGCATTGTATAAAGTGGTTCTTCTGGTTAGCTGATTTTCATGAAAAAGTTCCTGTAACATGGGGAACGTATAGCTGTCCTAAATATGAATTCTCAGTTTCATAGACCTATTTTTCGGGACTTAGGTAGGGGGTCCTAAAACTTGTATTTCCGTTGAAAACTAGTAATAATAATAATAATAGGCTTAGCGAACCCGAAGGTTCGATGCCGATACCACCAAATTCCGCCTACACAGACTCGTCCAATGTTCATCAAGCCCAAGCTCCCGAGATCAGCCTTAACGCAATCCTCCCATCTCCGCTTCGGCCTACCTTTCGGACGCCTACCAGTCTGATCAGCAAATACCAACTTTCTCGGAATCCGCTCGTCATCGAGCCCAACAACTTTACTCGCCCATTTGAGTCTCCGCGATGCAATCAGCTCAATTATATTCACAGGATGCAAGTTCCGCGTTGTGCAACCTTCTAAACTCCCCAGTGGCCTCATCTCTCTTTGGACCAAATATTTTACGCAATACCTTATTTTCGAAAACCTTAAGCCGTTGTTCATCCTTCAAAGTAAGCGGCCACGTTTCACATCCGTAAAGAACCGTTGGAAGAATAATAGTTTTATAAATTCTAATCTTTAAGTTTTTAGATAGAAGCCGCGAACTAAGTACCTTAGCAACTGAATAATAACACGCATTTCCCACCTTTAACCGGGACTTTATTTCTTCCTGGATTTCATTTTTTCTAGTTATAATTGAACCTAAATACTTGAATTTCTCTACGTGTTCAAAAGTATGACCTGATACATTAATATCACCAAGATCGACACCGTTTCTGCTACTAATCATATATTTCGTCTTATCGGTATTTAATTCGAGTCCTATTTCTTTACCGGTTATTATTAACACACTTGTATTTAGTTGTATGGTTTCCGTGTCTTCACCTAGCAGTACCAGATCATCGGCATACCCCAAAACCGGAATCGTGTCACCCATATTTAAGCCTTTCTCGGTACACATCACCTTTTCTATGACATATTCTAAAGCTATATTAAATAACACAGGTGAAAGGGAGTCACCCTGTTTCAAACCCGATCGCACCTCAAATCTCTCGGAGTAATTATGACCGATTCTAACTTTATGGTATGTTTCCGACAAACACATCTTTACTAGGTTTACTAACTTTCTAGGTATTCCCTGTTCAATCATTATGTTATATAGCTTCTGCCGGTCTATTGAATCATAAGCCTTTTTAAAATCGATATAAAGTTGATGGACTACACCGTTGTATTCTAATTTTTTCTCTAATATTTGACGTAAGGAAAATATTTGGTCAATAGTCGAGCGATTCCGCCTAAAACCACATTGGTAATCTCCGATAATTTCCTCAGCGTATTCCGTGATTCGACTAGTTAGAATTGACGAGAGTATTTTATAGCATACTGGGAGAAGAGAGATCCCACGATAGTTGTTACAATCTGACCTCGGTCCTTTTTTGTGAATCGGAATAAGTATTGATTCTTTCCATTCTTCGGGCATTTTTTCAGTTTCCCAGATCTTTTTAACTAAAAAATGTATTTTGGAAACGCCCGCTTCTCTACACGCCTTGATTAATTCACTCGTGATATTATCATTTCCTGCAGCCTTATAACGTTTTAATTTCCCTATCGCCATTTCGACTTCCTCTTTACTCGGTGCGTCTATCCATGGTTCAGCGCTCTGATATTCAGAGAGAGGAGATTGATTATTATTTTCCGTATTTAAGATGCCGTCAAAGTGTTGTTTAAATTTATTTAATATCTCAGAAGGATCCGCAATTATATTGTTATTTGCATCTTTAACCGCATTCAATAGAGGTTCAAATCTTTTACGCGCTTTGTTTATACCTTTGTACATCTCTCTTACGTTATTTTCGTTTCTGTGTTTTTCTATTTCTATTATTTTGCCTTTAAGATACTCTCTTTTCTTATTTTTTAAGAGTTTTGAAGTTTCATTCTTTACTAACCGAAAATAAGCCACATTATTATCGCTTGGATTATTTAAGGAATTCAGTTTAGCGGTTTTTCTTTTTTCGCACATATTTTGACAATCCCCGTCGAACCAAGGTTTGTTCTTTTTATTTTCGATTTTTCCAAGACATAGATTACAGACCTCTTTAATATTATCCCTGATCCCTTCCCATAATTTGTTTACATCTTCGTGTTCCTCGTCTGAAGATTCCAAAGCTTCGAACCGATTTTTTACTTATATCGCGAACTGTTTTCTGATTTCGAGGTTGTTCAATTTAATTAAATCAAAATTCTCGGGACGAGTATAGTTCGGTGTTCTCTTTTTTGTATTTAGTTTTTGTCGAAGTTTCGCTATTACTAATTCATGATCAGAACCGCATTCTGCACCCCGATACGATCTCACTTTAATTATGCTACTTTGCCATCTGTTTTGTATTAAAACATGATCGATTTGATTCCGTGTTTGTCCATCCGGCGATGTCCACGTATACTTATGAATATCCTTATGTTTAAACGTAGTACATTTGATTATTAGGTTTTTCGAAATGGCAAAGTTTATTAGTCGGGTCCCATTATCATTACTATATTCGTGCAAACTTTCTTTACCGATTGTAGGACGATATTCTTCTTCCCTTCCAACTTTTGCGTTCGCGTCGCCTAGTATTATCTTAATGTAATTTCGCGGTAACTTATCGTAAACCGACTCTAGTTTATCATAAAATTCGCATTTTACTTCATCATCACTGTCTTCGGTGGGAGAATGAATGTTTATAAACGCGATTTTAAACCAACGTCCTTGAAATATAGCAACCGATATTCTTTCACTAAAGAACTGTACGTCCCGTAATGCGGAAAGAAATCTATTCCCAATCAGAAACCCGGTACCTAGACAATAATTAACGCTCCCCCCGTACCAAATAGTATACTTTCCTTCTGTTATCGAACCCTCCCCTGGCCAGCGAACCTCTTGTAATGCAACGATATCTAAATGGTACCCCTTAACTTCATTCACGACCGACTTTAACCCACCTGCCGTATTTAAACTTCTATCGTTCCACGTCCCTATTGTTAGATCTCTAATTTTCATCTTGCGCCATGATTCCCCTGAAGCAGTTTCCACCCGGAGACCCGAACGGGGGACTAGTTTACCTCCGGATAATGAGCGTTTTACCTCAGAGGAATCCATGACTTTTGGTGATATTTTGTGAACTAAAATATGTGAGTAGGGCGTTCGAACCTACGTCACACCCTCCAGCAAGCCTGGGGGGCCGCTCTCATTGTTGGTCAGCGAGTCCATCGGACTTAGCCGGGAGGAGCTTCCGAGGAAATTCCACCGACCATCCCCACATCCGCCACCCGTGGGACGCTCCCCATACGCGGTAATGAGATCCGCGCGAGGGTTGAAAACTAGTATTAGAAAATTTTCACGTTCGCAATAATTTCCCTTAATATATATTGGGTTGTGTCACATGAAATGTCCGTTTGCAAGGTAAAGGATTTTTATAAAAAATACGATATGAAACCAAGATCATTTTATTCGAAGTATTTACCTTCTTTTTCTATACATTTTTCCCAATTTGACACCAACTTTTTTATCCCTAACCTGAAAAACTCTGAGCTTTGAAGTGAAACAAAATCTGAAAACGCACTTTTCACTTGATCATCATTTTCAAAAAGTTTTCCTTTGACGAAGTTGTCTAAATTCCTGAACAGGTGGTAATCTGTTGGGGATAAGTCGGGAGTATATGGTGGGTGCGGAAGAACTTCTTAGCCCAGTTCTTTCAATTTTTGCACGGTATGTTTTGAAACATGGGGTCTTGCTGCCGCTCAGTGAGATCATGAGGTACCCATGTATCGAGCTTTTTTACTTTCCTAATACACTTTAAATGTCTGGAAACGGTAGATGCACTTGCATTTAGTTGTGCTGAGAGTCCTTTAACTGTTTGGTAGGGGTTTCCTTCTACTGTATGTTTGAGGACATTGTTGTCTATTACGGACGGAAGTCTTCCTTGGGAAAGTTTTCCAAGTCGGTATCCCCAGCTGAAAACTTGGCAAACCAACGACGAATGGATCGTTCATTAACATTCCCATTCGACAATCGCGTGTTTCCATGTTCATATTTGGAGGTATACGAAAAAGTGGGTAATTGATTGGGAAGCTAATGTTTATAATACAAAGGTAGAGGATTAGTAACTGTTTACTTTAAATATGTAAACATTCGGAAGAAAATAACAGAGACCTGCAAAATCCTTTATGTATTTCAGAAACTATAAAAACGGACATTTCATGTGAAACAACCTAATATTTCATTTATAGGTAAGGGAAAGAAACAAAAAAAAAAAGTTATCTATTTATTAAATCTGGCTTATGCTCTAAAAATGTACCCACTAAAGAAACATGTGAAAACGGAAAGAGGTCGAAAGAAGTGGTGTCACACAAGGCGCTGGGGCAGAGTTTATTAACTAAATTAGCCACGTCAAGATTAATTGAGCCTTCCCGTAGACAGGTTAGTGCTATAATAATAAAAGGAGGAGTTGTTTGATTAATGTAAACCTAACAAGGATTATTCGATATCAATGTTGCCAACTGCACCAGTTGGGCTCTCCTTTTAAATGGTAGGGGGGGCGGACTTAAAGTTGATGGATGGGTTCCTTGCCCACTTATCGTATTCAAACAGACTTCTTTCTTCCTATTGCAACAGTTATCAAGGCTCCTCCAACTTTATATCTTATTCAACTCTTTAATAACTCTTCTTAACCGAGGTTTCTATATTTAAAAATTTTCTTATTTGAAGAAGTTATAAACTGAGAAACATTTGGGATTTGTACAAGGGTTAAAAGAGAGTGGTATTTTTTAAATTCTTTCCTTTTTTATTTTAACACTATGTTTACTATAATACTATGTTATAAAAATAATTTTTATTTATTTATTGTAATTTAAACTGTATTATACTACACAATGCGCAAAGATGCAGAGCGAAAAAAGTTGTGAAAACGTCTTGAGAGTCGTTGTACTATACTGACTATTTTAAGGCAGTAGGTCCCGAGGCTATAATCTTTTCAATCACCTCGGAGGGTTATCAGGAATATCTAAGGAAGATAGATTACGGACAAGTAGGTTTGTGTGGGCAGGGAGGTTTAAATAAAAAGAGGTGTGTCAATCACGGGCTATGTCTCTAACAAATGGAATGTTTAGGTCATTATGGAGGAGTTGATTTGTGACAAAATAAGGAGCATTCAGGATTTTGAATTGTAAGGATTGCATGTGGAAGGAATTAAATGGTCTATAAGAGCCCCAAAGCTTAATTCCATATGTCCAAACAGGTTTGATAATAGTGATGTAAATGTGTCTTTTGTAATATACTGGAAATTTTGAACGTTTGTCTAGTAAATGTTGTAGTAATCGATATCTTCGAGCAGTTTCTTGTTTTTTCAGTCTTGTGTAAGGATTCCAAGTAAGGCGCTTGTGAAGATGGAGACCTAGGTATAGGATTTGTTCTACAGGAGTAAGTGTGATGTTATTATGATAAAATAAAAAAAAAAAAAAATATCTAGATCCCGTTCATATACAGTCTAAAGTATGTGGAATTCGAATTTCTTTTAATTTATTAAGGATATTTCACAACTATGAATATATATAATTCTTCTTCACCTATAAATCTTTAAAAGAGACTCCCATAAAGGAAAATAGCTGACCAGATAACCGAAAAGTTTTTAAAAATATCCGATTAATAATATAGAATTACAAGATCATTCGGTGTCAAAAGTATTCGGAAATCGTAATATCTGTTGTTGAATCGTTTCAAATGTTTATATTCTCACTAATCATCGACAAAATTTTATCTTCTAAACAATTCTTCTCCCTTATGTAACAT